>JACCGJ010000912.1:9226-21847 GCA_013407085.1 Atriophallophorus winterbourni
CTGGTGTTATTCCATCGGCTCCATGAGATTTCCTAGGGTTCAGTCGACACAAGTGTCTTCGTATAATCGCTGAATTAATCTCAATATCATTCAGTTGTTGAGATACAATCGATGTCAGTAAATTCTCATTCGCCCTAACCGTTATCGGGCTAAACACATTTTCATAAAATTGAGCGAGAGTATCAGCCGTTTCCTTTGCTGTTACTGTTAATCCATTCTCAGAAATAACAGGAAACACCCCTGGTTTCACACTGGACCGAGCATTGACAATCCGATAGAGAAGTTTAGGGTTTTCTTCCATTTTCAAAGAAAGAGAGCGATGGTAATATTGTTTGTCCTCTTTGACGAGAGCATTCACTTTGTTACGAATTTTAGAAAATTGCTGCCCAGAGGCATCAGTTCTGGTCTTTCGGTGTTCAGTCCAAGCAAAGTTTCGTTTCCCGAGCCATTTTTTGTGCGACTGCGAAGCTTAAATCGGAAGTCACTTGCCCGTCGTTCATCAACAAATCGCGAATTATGATCTATGTTTGACTGAAGTATTTTCGTGAGCTCACTGCATTGTGTTTCGGTGTTGGGCTGATCAAGTTCTTGCCAATTTACTAGCCCAAGCGATCCACGTAGACCAGCGTAGTCGATCTTTCTGAATTGTTTGGAGGACGCACAAACTCGTCTAGCACTGCAAACAAACTCAAAGGCGAGCACCAGATGATCACTCCGACCGAGGGGCGCAATGTAGTCAACACCCTCAACTGCTGTTTTCTCTGAAGTAAAGATTAGATCCACAATTGATGGCAACTCTGATCCTCTTCTATGAGTAAAGTCAAACACATGATTATGCAGTGGAATCATGTCGATCACCTCACGAAATTTGTGATCAAATGTGTGTAGAGGGTGATCGGATCTGGCAAAGTCCCCGATGAGTAGTAATTGCGAGCTACGCTTCTCTCCGGCGTAATTTAGCGCTTGTATCTTCGAAATCAAGGTTTGGATCGTGAATTTTCATGCACTGAAGCCGTTCGTGACAGTATAAAGCCACACCACCACCTTTTCTTGGGCGATCGTTCCGTATTAGCATCATGTTGGGGATTGAGAGTTCACTTTCAGTCATACAGGATTGAAACCAGGTTTCAGTAACAGCAACGAGGTCTGGCGTGTATCGTTTGCACAGCTCGGTCAGTTCAGTCAATTTGTTGAACAAACTTTGAGCATTGGTATAGATGCATTTAAGTGAGTTTTTAGAATGTAACACCGAGTCAGTATTAGTATTTATTCGGACCGAGATCGTTTTTGAAGCAATTTGAAGTAATTTCGCGGGCGAATTTGCACCAGTTTCGGATAATTGCGTAATTAAAGGCTCCAGGTGGACCTCAACAGCGGCTTTTGAGTTGCACAGTCTAACGTTTTCAGGTAACCTGTTTCTGTTCACTTTTAGCTTGCTTCGAACATCATCCGCCATGCTACTTGAAAGAAACGTAACCTTAAGTGGATTTGCCCCTTTCCCGTGATAGTTCGGCGAACGAGGTATTCTGTATGTGTCGACAACTACAGAATTTTGGGAACCGATATTTTCGGCTATAAATGACCATTGTTTACGGTCGTGCTCTTTGTTTTCGAAGCCCGTTGTGGCGCCCGAATTTTCTGGAACGTCAAGCAAAATAATACTCCTTGGTGCTGTTTGATCCCGCCTATTCGGTGCTTTTGACCTTTCCCACCAAGGAACGTCAGCATATATACGGTTGGGTAGGTCACTTTGCGTTCGGAGCAAATACGAATTTAGTAGGACATTTTCCATGTCCTTTTCGTTGGCGAAAGTGATTTTAAGGAGACGTGGTTTATCTTGATTCGGGGATTTCGTATGACGAGTTATTCGAGTTACCGACACGGGGTGTATACTGTCTAGGCCGATTCGATTACAAACGACGAACCAGTTTTCACGGTCATGCTTTTGCCTTTCTTGAAAGAGCGTCACCTCTGACTCAGGAATATTGGTGCATATTACACTTAAATTTTTTATGCGTTTTATCGAATTTTTCTGCTCCCTGTGATATGGAACCGTTTTGCTTTGAACTTCCTCTTTTGCCTGAGGTTTAGGGCTCAATTCTAACGCCAAACACTTATCACCTTTAGTCACCATCTGGGCGAATGTTAGCTTGCTGGAATGAGACGCGTTCACTTGGAGCTCTTTGGACGTAACCCCTGAGTCTGGAATCGATGGTACATTATTGACTGTTTTCAACATCACAATCGCATGAATGTTCATGTTCTACGCCTTTTTGAATGACTAAACAGTTCAATTCGGGAGAAACAATCACTCCCGCAGTGCTTGCAACGATAGTCAGAACTCGGTTGCAGGGCGTCAGTTGCACGCCGGTGGCGTGATCTGCGTTCAGCAGCCAAGATCTGTATCTGCTCCTCCCCAGCTTGCAGACGACGCTTTACACAATGCCACCAATGTGAGCGGTCAAGAGCAAGTTCTTCCCAACTCGCCGGGTCAATGCCAAGAGCTTTCATATCTCTTTTGCACACGTATTTGTACCGCAAGTGCGGTCTGCCCAATGGTCGACTTCCTAATTGCAATTCACCATAGAGTAGATCTTTCGGAATACGACCATTTTTCATTCTGTAGACATGACCAAGCCACCGCAAGCGGCGCTGTCGCAATAAGGTGAACATGCTTTGTAGACCAGCTTTTGAAAGCACTTCAGCATTAGTCACTCTGTTCATCCACGAATTGTTCAAGATAAAACGGATGCTTCGTAGATGGAAAGTATTCAGCTTCCGTTCGTGTCTTGCGTGGGTGGTCGAGGTTTCACTGCCGTACAGTAAAGCATTTAGTACGCATGCGCTATATACCATCATCTTTGTCTTTACAGTCAGCTTGCGGTTACCCGAAACATAAGAGTTCAATCGGGACAGAATGAGAGATGCTCTGCCAATCCGCTTATCAATCTCCGTGTCTAGCGAGAGGTTGCAAGCTTTGTACGCTGATCGATTCGAGCTTACTACTTTGTTGTATTGCTTACACCCCCGCACTTACATGTGAACTACACAAAAAGTTAGTCGCTTAAGTCAGAATCAATCTGATTCCGTATCTGATCACCGTGGTTCGTTGTCCGAACGGTATCAAAAATTATCTTCATAGCAGAAATTTGCATGTTTGTATTGATCATCAGAACCTAACGGATTCTTTCGTGCTTGTAAAGTTCACTCATATCAACGCTAGGTTCAAGATTCGATTCACAGTCTCGGATATGCAAAAGCAGCATGCCAGCAGATATGTTTTACTTATTGTTAGAGAGCCATCAAATCCTGGCGAACATGAGTCCGTTTTTGACGAATCAATAAGGGTTGAGGTTATGTGCGAAGTGTTATTGATATTATTTAGCTTGATGATGATAGATCCACAAGTTTATTCAATTCAATTTTAATGGTCTAAAAAGCATATAGCTTTACAAAAAACACAGAATAACATGGGAACTACAAATAATAGAACAAACAAAAACGGGATTTGTTTGCTTACTGAGCAGTTCAAGAATCAGGTAAAAATCCAAAGGGCAGACATTGTTTTCGATTAGTGGGATGACAAATGTAGATGTATGGGGTCAAGATGTAGAGTTTTCTTCGATGCACGGGTTTAGGGTCAAAAAGGCATCAAGAGTTCTCTTGAAAATCTGCTGATTTGGTGAGTTTACAACATAATCTGATAGATTGTTCCCAGTAAAACAAACTCGCACGGCAAAAAATGTCGTCTACAGTTGAGTCGCGAGTGAGGGACAGTTAGATTAAATGTGTGAGCTTTGTCTTATGTGAACCACCACAGTAAATGTTAGCAAAAACGAAACATCTGATCTTTGTGCATTAAACAATTTTCTCGATCTAGTGATCTATTTCCAATGAGACCGAAAATTCAAACATAGTATCCCAGTTTTTCACAAAAATGAAGACTTAATGTAGAGTTACCGGAAGACACAAGAATGGTTCCACTTGCTATGCAACTGTAATACGCGGGGATAAAAACCACCGCTTATTTTTAAATTGATCGCTACGTATCTAATTTCGAGTACAAGGTTATAGTGTTGAGAAAGTGCATAAAGTGGAATCCGTCGAATTAAAGCATTTCGCCGTTCGACGTATGAAAATCTGTCAGATCATTGGGCTAATCAAGTTCAACAGAAGCTTAAAATTGTTATTCTGTTGAACGCAGTCATCAAAAATCTTGTTATACAGCGTCGTTGAGGGCCTGTTATGCGGTGTATCTCGGTATTGAGAAAATTTGTTGTACATATAATCAACTCCGCTTTAGTGAAGCAGGACGGTGCACAAATAATGTTGTTCTAACCGAATAATTGCAAAATTAGTTCCCGAATAAGACTACCCAATCGTTAGCAAACTTCGCAAAAACCTGATAATTTTGAAACGCCGAGAACAATGAGCGAAACAAGTGACCGGTATTCGCGAGTAAGTCAACGCAAACGAGAAATTTGACAAAATAGGCTTGCTGTGCTTTACAAAATAACCGGCTAGACAAAAACAATACCATGACTGTCTGAATCAACATCCACCACAAAACACACCGATCGATAATCGAATGGACAACAGCACATTTTCCATCAATAATCCGGCAGCCCCTAGCTTGTTTATTTCCCGAACCATGGTGTCGGAAAATCAATCAATAGATTTGGCGAATACACCAGGCGCACGTGACGATGATTGTTTTGCAAAGTGCAAAACGAAGCGATCGATACATGGCCACGGTCAATGGATGTTCCGTACGATTTCAAGTCACGAAAAACTTATCGATCAGGGTAAATCAAACGATTTAGGTACTTTCTCGTATGAACTTGTTACAATGAAGAAACAAAAAAGTGAAATATTAGAAACTTCTAATTCCAAACGTTGAAACGTCCAGTCGAGCGTAAATTACAACTGAAACAGTGGAGAGAATTGTCATACTCTATCTACATAAATATCAGTCATGAAGAACAACAGGCATAAGAAAACATCGTCTTGTTCAAATGACAACATTAGACATGCATTACAGGAATTGGTCAACTAGTTACGATGTTTGGAAAGTTATGAGGTGATATTACTCAACCAGTAAGTTAATTAATCCACCAAAATATGGCGTACCCTTCAAACGATTTCCAAGGCCGATAGCCTCTGCTGATAGCACGGAATGGATTAAGCTGAGGGCATGGAATTAATCAATAAAGAGAAGCTGAACGTGTGTGACTGACACCTATCTTTAGGCAAATCAACCACTGATCCCGGTTATGCCTAAGTGACGTGGCCCATAGTAGACTTCCTATTGGTTGTTTAGCAGTAAGGTCAAATCAGTGGTAATGCGTTGACTAATACTTTGTCATGTTCACTGTCCTGACTATCACCCTTGGTCTGACGAACTTTCTGTTTCATAAGTGAAACGTTATCAAAAATTGCTCTAGCTGATTGCAAACAAATTTCTTTCCATTAGTCCCAAACATATTCGAATAAATGATACTAAGGTCAAATAAGTGATGGTGGGTTGACTACTACTTAATCATGTTCCCTGTCCTGACTATCACCCTTGGTGTGACGAAGCTTCTGTGTCAGAAGTGAAACGTTACCCAAAAACTACTCTAACCGATTGCACACAAATTCCTTTGCATTATGTATACACGATCGGTCCCAAACATATTCCAATCGATTGCTGATAATAAGGTCATTCCGATCAAGCGTGTAGGGTGTCGAGAGATGAGACCCCATCGTGTTTCTGCGTGCAGCTTAGTATCGGTAGCAAATCAATTTAACATGACCCAAGTGATGTGTTGCTCACATCCCTCGAAATTACACTCCATTACCGGTTTCTGGCCGTTTGCCGTCATTAGGTGGAGACAGTAAGATTAGGTTCAGTGGGCCTTGAAATTTAACTTGTTACTCGTGCATAGCTCAGAAGTACTGCAGAAAAGCACTTATGTGTGGATGAACACTTCGTCCGATAAACGGAATGCATACTTTGAAAGTGAAAAGCTGTTCGTGTGCCACAAATGCCATCTGTTTTGACCGTACAATTAACCTTATCTACGTGGTATATAACATGGTCACACTGCAGCGAGAAAGTGCAGCCACCATTTTCCAGATGGAGGTGAAATTTCAGAGCATGGCACCAAATGGTAGTCTCTCTAGGATTGACACTGATTGTATCAATGACAATGCAAAAACCGAGAAAGATGTCTCACAAAATCACTATTGATTGACGAAGCAGTTGAAGTAGTTGTCATGGATAATGCTTTCACCTGGTTCCGTTTGACAGAATAACTGGATCAATTAGCATATAGTATGCTATGAAAGCACAAGCCTGATCCAGGCAAAGTGCCACACGGTCAGAGATTGTCAGGTTGCCCAGGCCTATGAGAGAAAAAAGCACACGACATGGTAGTGAGACCCCAGACTGTTTCAGCATGCAGCTCACTACCTCTGGCCAATCAATTTAGCACGGTGTTAGCCGCACATCACAAAGTACTGCACGATTGTACATCCGTGGATTAATTAGCATCTACTATCAAAGGACGACAAAGTGACAACGGGAACTCGGTATAAACACGGTTTCAGAGCAGATATACAACGCGCTGCAAATTAGTCAACATTCCAGCACTTGGAACAAACGACACTGTTAGGAGGGTAATGTTAGTGGTAAAGTTCGTGTTTGCGCCGATTATTCTACCGGCCTTAACGCTGCTTTAGACGAACATCAATACCCATTACCAATCCCAGACGACTTGTTCACTAAGCTCAAGGGTGCAACGTGTTTCACAAAACTTGATTTGGCTGATGCGTACTTACAGATCGAAGTTGATGACGACGCGAAGGAACTTTTAACAATCAACACACATCGAGGATTGTTTCAGTTCAACCGGCTACCTTTTGGTGTAAAGTCAGCACCTGCGATTTTCCAACAAATAATGGATTCCATGTTGACGGGTTTAACAGGAGTTGCAGCTTACCTTGATGATATTATCATATCAGCACCCAATCATGATGAACTATCAGATCGTATAGATTCTGTGCTCGAACGAATTCAACAGTATGGTTTCCGTTTACGGGCAGACAAATGCGAATTTTTTCTAGAATCTATAAAATATCTTGGTTTCATTTTTGATCAAAATGGTCGACACCCTGATCCAGAAAATATTCAAGCCATAAAAATCATGCCCCCACCAACGGATCTATCCACGCTACGATCATTCCTGGGACTTATCAGTCATTACAGTTCATTTGTTCCAGACATGCATCGTGTTCGTCATCCTTTAAATCATCTTTTAAAAAAGGACGTGAAATGGAATTGGTCAGCTGAATGTCAATCATCTTTCGAAAAAGTTAAGTCAATGCTCACTTCTGATTTGCTTCTTACGCACTATGATCCGAACATGGACATAACTGTTGTTTCTGACGCATCTAATTACGGTATCGGAGCTGTCATTTCTCACATATTTCCTGATGGTAAAGAAAAAGCAATCGCACATGCAGCCAGATCTCTGTCCACCACAGAGCGTAATTACGGTCAGATCGAAAAAGAAGCTTTAGCAATAGTCTTCGCAATCAAAAAGTTTCATAAAATGCTGTATGGACGTCATTTCACGCTCATAACTGATCACAAGCCACTCATCAGTATATTTGGTTCAAAGAAAGGTATTCCTGTTTATACAGCAAATCGTTTACAGCGTTGGGCTACCATGCTCTTAGGTTACAACTTTACCATAAAATATCAATCTACTGATGCTATTGGTCAAGCAGATGCATTATCCAGACTAATGGATTCGCAGCGCCAGCAACCTGAGGATACCGTCATCGCGTCAATAACCGTTGAACCTGACATCAGTAATGTTTTTACTAATATTATTCGTGCGTTACCAATAACCTCTGATATGATACGTGAGGCTACTGCTCACGATACCGTCCTTCAGAAGGTCCTACATTTCAACCGCACCCAATGGCCCCGTACATGTGACGAAAATCTTCAACCGTTCTTTCGGCGCCGTGGGTCTCTATCAGAAAACGCAGGATGCCTGTTGTTCGCAGAACGTGTGGTTGTGCCATCAACACTACAAAAGGATGTTCTCAAACAGTTTCACTTTGGTCATCCTGGCATTAGCCATATGAAAGCGTTGGCACGAAGTTATGTATATTGGCCTAACATGGATAAACAGCTAGAGGGTCTCGTAAAAACATGTTCTAACTGTCAATTGGCGGCGAAGACCCCTAGAAAAACCGAGTTATTTTCATGGCCCACACCAGAATCACCATGGTCCAGGGTTCATATTGATTTTGCTGGTCCGATTAACAATCAAAATTATTTGATCCTAGTCGACGCATTCAGCAAATGGCCCGAAGTGTTTCACATGGTTCGAGTCACTTCAAGTGCAACGATTACTAAACTGCAGCAGGTATTCAGCCGATTTGGTGTCCCAGATACTCTTGTTTCCGACAACGGAACAGCTTTCACTTCGGCGGAGTTTGCATCATTCTGTCAACAAAACAGTATTGAGCATAAACGCACGCCTCCGTTTCACCCACAATCCAACGGACAAGTAGAAAGATTTGTGGATACATTCAAGAGAGCACTCTTGAAACTCAGAGGGGAAGGAACCACGTCAGACATCATTGAAAGGTTCTTGCTCAGTTACCGAGCCACGCCGAATCCCAATGTACCTAACAGTGTATCCCCGGCAGAGGCACTCATGAATCGAAAGATTCGATTACCATTGGACATCATCCGTCCATCGTTTTCTAATGAGATGTCTAGAAACCGACGCATGGAAAACCAGTTCAACCATCACCATGGAGCCGTCAGTCGGTTCTATAAGCCAGGTGCATCCGTACTGGCAAAAGACTATCGAAGTGGTGGTGAAACATGGACACACGGACAAATTGTTCGCCGCGTGGGACACGTGATCTATGAAGTTGATGTACAATCTTCCATCTGGATCCGTCATGCAAATCAGCTGCGCCCATCTTCTTTGCCCGAGATTGTAAACCACGATCCTGGTATTCCACTGGACATCTTGCTAGACACATTTAAACTACCTGAGAGGTTGACCATATCCTCGCCAGAAAAGCGAGATGTTCAAACTAACTGTACACCAAGAAGATGGACCGACCGTGTTCGAAAGAAAGTCAAACCTTTGCAGCTGAACCCACGTAAACAGTCCTATCGTTGAAGACTTCCTGGGGAGGTGTTAGGAGGGTCACCTCCAAACGAATTATACTTATCATTGTGTTTACTTTACACTAACAATTCTTCTTCCTATTTTAGCCTACCCTTCAATTGGACTGTGGTGCTCTTTGTCCCACCTTGTATCAATAGAACTTTCATCCAGAACCTCTCTGCTCAATTGTCTGTTTGAGATACAGTTTAATCTTAGAAACCGGGATTATAACAGACACGATGAGAGGTTTGTTTACACAAATGTATTTTGCAAAACAAGACTGGTCTCGATGGGATACAACAAGATGATAAGAAGATGGTGGTTCCGATCAAGCATGTAATGCTCGAAGCTGCTGAAACACATCTTGGACTTCAGGATGAGCTCCACAAATGAATTCGTCCAAGCTATCCAAGTACGGCAACAATTGGTTAAAGTGCTGTGCGAATAGGAATGTAGGAGAAAAATAAGATTGACCAAAGTAACAGTATTCATGGGATTTATTGTTATTATGTATGGGAGACGAGGAGGTGTGCAATTGTCAAGCGAGAGCAAGGTTACATCCAAGGGAACATGTGTTTAACTCTAAGTTTCCAATATACCTTCACATAGAATGAGCATCAGCAGTAATTTGGAAAATAAAATCAATAACCTAGAGTAGTATGTATGCATGAAATCACAAGCCCGAGCCAGGTAAAGTGCCGCGCAGTCAAAGACTGCACGTGGGCTAAGATACTGTCAGGTTGCCCAGGCCTAGACAGATATGCGAAAGGAAATAGAGATGGCAGTGAGACTCCAGCCTTTTTCGCCATGCAGCTCACTACCGGTGGCAAATCAATTTAGCATGGTGTCAGCTGCGCAGTACATAAGTATTGTACCGTTGCACATCCGTGACTAGAGTAGTATGACGATTTGTGTAAGCGCTGAGAATGCTGTTAATACTATGATTATCATATCCACCAAGTTTATGCAGAGAAAGCACTATACTTACAACTTACTTGCCAGCTGGGTTGGGCTGCCCATTGACAGTGTGGCGTGACAACCAAAGCTAGAATCCCGCAGTAGAATCGTTTCGCTTAGCTCGACGCGATTTTTGTGCGCTGTGAAGCCTTTTGGCATGCATTGTGTCAACGGATCTTGGCGCCGCGTTCAAACTTCACACAGGGCAAACGTGAATACCGACTGCGTTAGGTAAATAAATCAAATAGATCGCCCGCGTTTGCGCTTTTCTATAAGTTGTTTCGTGGTATCGCCAATTACAAGTGATCATCATCATCAGAGACAGTATTACGCCGGTAGCATGTACCGGATGCTTAACTGCCACACAACCATGAAAAAGTAAAAATGGAAAAGAAAACTATTTCGTGGCATATAGTTCCAGAAACGTATCGTACGATACGGACAACGATCCAGGGCTCCGTACGAGTACGCTATTACGCATTACTTCTGTGCTATGCAGCTAACACCGTGGTAAATTGATTAGCCACTGGTAGCGAGCTGTACACTGAAGCATGCTGGAGTCTCACTGACATTTCTATTATCATTTATAACATATCTGGACCAGAGCAAATATGACAGTATCTTAGCCCATGTGCAGTTTATGACTGTGCTGCATCTTGCCTGGATCACACTTGTGATTTCACACATACAAGGCTGTCGTAAACACAGAAACACAAACCAGTGGTTAGCGTCTCAAATAGCCTCTGACAACCTAGTCCAGCTTCTGGCCTGTACGAGTGGCTCCCCGAGCCCGGCGGGACTGCTTCTACCAGCAGGAGAAGGGGCGAGGGCGAGTGACTGGCGCCTGAAAAACAGTTTGCTTCGGGCAGATGGTGCTCGTTAGCCTGGGAGGGCATTTCATCTAAGGAAAGGAATACCTTGATTTTAAACCTCCGCTGCCTTGCGGGATACCCGATCGCCGAAAAGGCTTCGGAAGAAATCCCCGAGGAAAAATCTGGAGCAGAGTCTCCTAGACAGTTAGTTGGTGCACACCACCTCTATCTGGCAACTCCCTGCTGCCTTGCAGGTCGCACTTGGTTGTGCAAATGCTAGATAAGTTGACTCGAACAAACGCCGAGTGGTGCTGGGGACGCCGCTTGTGCCCAAATTACCAAGACCCTTCATTGAAGCCGATTCATCCTCCAGGAGGAGATAGTCGCACAAACAACAAACAAACAACAACAAAATCAAAAATAACATCAAACTAAAACAAACCTCCAGCACAACGTGGACCAATCTTCCTTTCAGCCAAAACGCGATATGTTTCAGCGCTTCTTTGGATAAACCCAATTTTTGTCCAGAACTATGCAACAGCGTGAACGACGACCGCCCGCCCACGGTATCGGGTTCCTCATCCCCGGCGATGGCCAATGCAACTTCGGCGGTAAGTCGCGCGTGGCGATGCAGTAGCAACGTGATCACCGCGCATTGACTTCGCACCGCTTCGCATCGCGCCTCTTCCAGACGAGCGATTCGACTTCCAGATGGACCTCGAATCCCGAACAACACATCCGCGTCTTCGTCATCGTCATCATCATCAGACGAGACGAGTTCACAACCCGCAATGACGCCACGCTTGTCTTTACGTTTCCCGTATCCTTTTTTGCGTTTGTCGCCGTTGGTGCGTTCGTCGTCGGTGTTGGACGCGCTTGAAGAACCAGACTTGTTTGGGAGAATAGCACAAACAGCAAAATTAGACCACGAAAAACGAGACATACGTGGAGGAACTGACTTCTAAAGACTAACACAATGACCTGTGACAGCGACGAAATATCTCAATCAAAAACGGTACATCGATAAGGCTGACATTCAGAAATTATTCAAAAACGAGAAACATTTAACATACTAAGCAAGAGATCGGTAATGACGATCTCATCTAGTGCGATAACGAACCGTTCAAAAGTTTTGAAAACTCTACACCTGAGCGAACACGATTAGGGTCTGTCTAGGCCTGGGCAACCTGACAGTATCTTAGCCCACGTGCAGTCTCTGACTGTGCGGGACTTTGCCTGGCTTGTGCTTTCATACCATACCATCAACCCACCGGAGTGCGATGGTTATCATCCATTCAGGGTTGGAGCATTGTTCATTCCTGAAAAATTTAGCACGTCCACAAAGAACAGTGAACACCAGATGAAGAAATACGATCAGTGATCATTCTAACAATGGTTGACTTAGCGATAAGCTAAAATATAATTGTGGCATCAGATGGACGGGATTTGTACGTCTTACACGAAATACCACAAAGCATCGGTTCACGCCTTGTTCAAAACAAACAGAAAATGCGTATAAATAGAGCAAAAAAGCTGCCTATTCCCTCACAAACCTGGACTGGGCTACACGGTTTGGTATGGTATGAAAGCACAAGCCTGATGCAGGCAAAGTGCCACACAGTCAGAGACTGTATATGGGCTATGATACTGTCAGGTTATCCAGGCCT
>JACCGJ010000912.1:21867-43166 GCA_013407085.1 Atriophallophorus winterbourni
TATTTCATGTAGAGGGCTGTACATACTAAAGATCTCTAGGCATCACGCCACACGGTTCAGGCGACTTGTAGGAGCGGAAAACATGGAACTCGCAATTAGGCTAGGAAAATTAACACTAACACAGGGTGAACAATTGGCGATGAGTTAACAGGAATAGCGCAGGATATTTTCAGACTTGGTGACGCGTTTGCGCATTTTATCTATATTGTGATGAATACATTCAATCGGCAGTTACAGAAGGAAGTTATTCCCCAAAACCATGAAATTACCAGGTCGAATTATCTTCAAAAACTGATAGTCTCATCGACTGGCTATTGTCGCACAGGGAAAATAGGAAATGGAAATAATAAACTCGAAATTCATAAAATCTACATAAAATCAGGGAGAACCACGCAAAAAAGAGGCCGGAGGTAAAATGAAACATCAACTATGAGCAAACAGATTGGTTTTTGTTGTTGGTCTTCTCGGTGGATGATGACATCACCCGAAAATGATGGTTTTATGCTGCCACAGGTTCAAAACGATTAAATAGCCAAGGTGAAAGCACAAGCCTGATCAGGCAAAAAGTGCCGCACAGTCAGAGACTGCACCGGGGGCTAAGATACTATCAGATTGCCCAGGCTTAGACAGAATTGTAACAAAAGAAATAGCAATGTTAGTGAGGCCTCCCATGCGTGTGCAAGCGTGTGCTGCACGATCACTACCGGTGGCCACTCATTAGCACGATGTTAGCCGCACAGCACAGAAAAGAAATGCTGCCCGATTGCAACAGTGCGAATCGGAGTAAAAAATCTCTACCACAACGCTCACGGTGATAAGCAGTACTCTGTCGATCGGTGTCAGTTGCACACTGAGCTACGATCAACAGCCGCGAACAATATCAGCTCTTCACCAGCTTGGACACGACGCTTTACACAGTGCCTCTAAAGCGAGGGGTCACGAGAAAATTCTTCCCAACTTGAGAACATATTTCACAAAATACAAATGACTGGCAAAGTGAAGTGGTAGCTTTGCGGCTCATGAACGGTGTGTGCTTGTTCACGCCGCCTCTGCGACTGAGAACGCAGTGTAGTCTTAGTGCCGTGCTCGCTGTCTGAATCTTCAGTCAAGGCCCGGACGACCTTATCTAGACTCGCGTGGAGTATATCAGGAAGGGCGCAAATTTGCCAGACTATTGTTTCCACCACACACATGGGGAATTTCATTGTCGTAACATTCCATATTTGTCAACAAAACACTTGAATAGAGCGAAGGTATTTCACGTCAAGAAAACAGAAATGGATCAAATCAACATCAACCATGCTGTTAGTTAACATTGTTTGCTCGATATGGATGCTGCCCCAAGCAATGAAAGAGTACGAACTAGTGGTTTTTGGCTACCAAAGTTTGGTTGAAAGATTTTGATTGAAATCACCGCAGCTGTTTGGAAGATTTTCCAGCCAACTAATCGTGGCACATTGCGAGGAATCGTGAGTTTGTCTGCCGAGGTATCTGGTCGTTGAGCTGCTGTCTGATTATTGGTTTGTCGGTGAAGATTATTCTCACTTTCCAGAGGTGAAAAAACGTCCTTTGAACTATTTGTACAAGTTTACGGTTCAAAAATTCACGGGTAGCGTCGTCTTTTTAATTATATGTATGTATAAGAGCACAAGTCTGATCCAGGCAAAGTGCCGCACAGTCATAGACCGCACGTGGGCTAAGATACGTTCGGGCAAGCAGACATGTTCTCAGCCCACTTGCAGTAGAAAACCATACGGCACTTTACGCAACCCCCAAAATGTGACTATACCAGGAAGCGTAAATTAAAAGTAAGGGATGGGGATGTGAGCAACATATTACTTAAAAGTCAAGGTGTTATTTTCCCTCGATGGACACAGCGTTAAAACGGAATGATATTTTGGTGGATAATGTTGAACCGAATGTTGTGATAAGTGGCAAGATGATAACCAACTAACTTTTACTTTTGTATTTTTGTGCGACAATCTCCTCCTGGAGGATGAGTCGGCTTCAATGAAGATTCTTGGGAATTTGGTTACAAAGCGGCGTCCCCAGCACCACTCGGCGTTTGTTCGAGTCAGCTTCTCTAGCCTTTGCATAACCAAGTGCGACCCACAAGGCAGCAGGGAGTTGCCAGAAAGAGGTGGTGTGCACCAACTAACCGCCTGCGAGACTCTGCTCCAGATTATTCGCCAGGATTTTCTCCCGAAACCTTTCCCGCGATCGGGTATCCCACAGGGCAGCGGAGGTTTAAAATCAAGGTTTTCCTTTCCTTAGATGAAAAGCCCTCCCAGACTAACGAGCCCCATCTGCCCGAAGCAAACTGGCTTTCAGGCACCAGTCACTGGCCTTCGCCCCTTCTCCTGTTGGCAGAAGCAGTTCCGCCGGGCTCGGTGAGCCACTCGTGCAGGCCAGAAGCTGGACTTGGTTGTTAGAGGCGCGCTCAATATGGGAGCATTTTATAAACAGTGGGAGCTTATCCCAACTACCACCCCAGGCTATGACAACCTTTGGAACCTTTGTTCACCAGCTGTCATTCGCTGACCTGAAACAACCTGAGGCCATCATTTTCGGCTTCTCTCCCCATACCCGCTTCAATATGACGGGATTCTACTCCTACTTGCCACGTGACTAAGGCCACGCCAAAATCAATGGAGTTAGCCATCCAAAGTAAGAGCCGAGGTTAGACGTTCGCGGCGCGATCTTAGCCAGAAGATACTGAATGTCTTCATCCATGCGGTGGTAATCTCCCACAGTCACGATAACTCACATGCCAAAACTCTCAGCTACGACCTGACCGTCTGGTAGACGGTTAGTTGGTGCACACCACCTTTTTCTGGCAACTCCCTGCTGCCTTGCAGGTCGCACTTGGTTGTGCAAAGGCTAGAGAAGCTGACTCGAACAAACGCCGAGTGGTGCTGGGGACGGCGTTTTGTACTCAAATTCCCAAGAATCTTCATTGAAGCCGCCTCATTCTCCAGGAGGAGATAGTCGCACAAAAGTAAAAGCAAAGTAACTTACCGATGGCCCAAGAATCAATCCATACGGACCTTCGGATGGGATAAAGGGAATTTTCTGTTCCTGATCCATGCAAAACATGATGATCGGTATAGAGAACACCATGGTTTTCCCGGACCCCGTGAAAGCAATGCCAATCATATCGCGACCACTTAACACGGCCGGCAATCCTTGCATTTGTATGGGCGTTGGGTTTTGAATGCCACGTGCTTTCAGAATATTGATCAGTGCCACAGGGAAACGCATTTCCACGAAGGTCCGAATAGGTGCTGGGACGTCTTCACCGTCAATGAGAATACGATATTTATTGCGAATTTGCTCGGATTTTTCTTCACTTTGCTCTCGAATATAAGACGGTGGGGTCCAGCTAAACGGAGGGAGATATGCACAAACCAAACGCTTACCCTGTTTTAATGGGTTTGTCGTATTGAATTCCCTTCGCCAACTCGGCGACTCCCATCAAGGCTGTCTTTTCCGCCACGCTCTCCAAAATTTTAGCTTCAACTTTCAGCTTTTTATCTCGTTCCGTTTCCTTGCGTTCTAATAGGGAGAGAAATCAGAAGAACGTCACAAACCTTCCGCTCGCTTCTTCAGCTCCCACATTCGATCGAACAAACTGCCTTGACCATGTGGGCCGATGTGATCGAGTGTGTTATCGTGATCGGTGCCCCGCGAGTCGGAACAATCCGCATTCTCATTGTTCTCGTCTGTGCCACGGGCTTCGGGTTCTTCGTCCTCTTTCGGATCCTCGGTGTATGCCAAGTTTCCGAGTAATTTTTGCAACGAAAATAGCTAGTGGAAAGTAAAAATCAAATGGAATGACAAAGTGATACAACCACACCAACCTTAGACAAACACTCGATGTCAATACACAACAATCAGACAAACAAAACCCTGTGTACATCATCATCAAAGACAGCAATATACCGGTAGCACGTACCGAATGCTTAACTGCCATACAACCATGAAAAAGTAAAATCCTAAAAGATGGGGAAGGGTGGGACTTAAATTGCTACGGCTTCTATAGAAGAGTAAGCACAAACAAACTGGGAAGAGGTGCCTACACCTCGAATGGAACATGCATTCAAACAAGTTTCGTGAACGAGTAGAGCAACATCAGCACGGCAGCTTCCTTGCGGCTTTCACTGTCATGCATCATAACAAGCTTTTCTCGTCACTCCGCTTGACAACATACAAGGTTATGCAAACACTCCAAGAAGATGCTTAGTGCAAGACCGCCATTGAACACGGTTTCGGGACATATCCTGAAGCGTAACTAACCATTGCGATATATGATCGCGGGGACACCAGCCTGGAAGACGCGCTGCGCCTACTTTGGAAAGGTTACTAGTAAGAATTTTTAGCTGCCTATGCCATGTGACGGTTTGGCCACCCCGAGATTTACGCCAATCCGGATGTGGCGTCGCAAAAAGAATCTGTTTCGGAAGTCGGTGGTCAGGCATCCGTAAAACGTGACCCAGCCAGCGTAACCTATGCAGGTAATGTGACTTGCGTAAGTTTGAAGGATTAGACAATCGCGTAACTGAGCTAGAGTTGTGCATGTGTGTTTCCGATAAACAGCATAAATCGACATCGAGGTTATCAAGTGTGCGAGACAAGGCTGCCTGCTGTCCGATGCTGGCTAAAGTCCGTACATTAAACGCCGCTAATTTGAATGGTGAAAGAACGCTCTAGAGGCATTCGAAGCAGGCAAAATATTCGAAGTGGTTAAATTTGGAAGCCTCGATGAACAAGCTGCACTTCTGTAAAGGGCTACGCAAACTACAAAACGGAAAACAGTTACTAAAAGTTTGCATGCAGTGTGAGATCATTGAAAGCATTTTGAGCAGAGACTGGGAGAGCGTGAGAGCACGGGATCTGTTATTTTTACCTGTATTTTCATAATTACTTGTGGGAAAGATACTACGCGGTTGCCTAGGCCGAAGTAGGGGGTTGGCTTCGGGGGACCCACCGGGAGCCTTAGGCTGAAAAGCCTGGGTTGATACTGAGTTTGTCTGACCTCTATCCATCAACCTTCTTACTATGAGTAGCTCTACTGGCACCAAAAGACACCATGCAGTATAACTCAATGGGTCATAGCGGTACACAAACAATCGCACCACGTTAAGGTCCAGTCTCAGCGCGACGGCAGTGGGTAGTGAGACTCCAGCATGTTTTTGCATGCAACTCACTACCGGTGGCAAATCAATTTAGCACAGCACAGAAATATTGCATCATTGCACATCCGTGCAGCAAGTGATGAGGGAGGAAACCCTGATTATGCAGCTGTTTTAAGGAGCAGTGTTGACATAACAGCCATATCTGGTGCAGTCATGTAATTTTTCTACAAATCTAAACAAGAGAAGCTATTCAGCGCACCAAGGAAAGCAACATTATTTTACTTGCAGCGAAAATCGATTATAAAAAATTGAAACAGCGCTCACTTGCTGATAAACGAGAACGTGTGGCTGATGGTCTTGTGACCGGCGATGAACAAAGCCGAGAAGAACAATTCAATGGACAAGTTGGTCACTCCGTGCGATAAATCACTCAGCTGAATTGCGGTGTCGACTTTCACCTCCGCGTTCGCCGCAGCGGGTTGATTCGACTGAGCAGATTGTTGATCCGGTCGGGGTAGACGACGTCGAGCGACTAAGCGTTGGCGATCTCGACGAGCAGACTCCTCATCGACCGCATGCTCTGAGTCACTTCCGCGAGTTCGATCGAGTTCATCCTCGGTGGTCAACAGACCCGGGTCAATGGATCGATCGTTCAACGGTTCCCCATCCTCATCGTCGTCCGATTGCAAAGAGCCAAACTCCTTCAAATCCAAGGCGCGTTGTGTCAACTTGAGCACTTCTGCAGGGATCGTACGTGAACGGATGGCGTTGAGGATTTGGAAAAAGGCCTGCGCTGAAGGAAGATCTGTAGATGGGAAAGAAGGCGTTCTCAAGTAAACTGTACTGATGTATAAAAAATCACATCATCTGGAGTCTATGTGGATCAAGCACTACCGTTTAGTAACTGATTACTTCAACCTCAAAGAGATTCAGCGGTAGCGGGTCGGTGAATACAGAGATGTTATCATTTAGGAATTCCTTACTAGCAGTGCGTCATAAAGGAAAACAAATGAAGCAACGATTAGATAGCACGAAAAAGCACGGTACCTGGTACCGACCGACTATTGCATTGTGATGTGTGAAATCACACGCCTGGATCCATTTGCGCTCTGACGGCGGGATCTACGACCAGCAGCGGAGAACAGTATCTACTGTCCTCTAGCTTTCAGATTGGGCTTTACACAGTTTTTCCTAAATTAACAGTAAAGAACAAGTTCTTCCCTACTCGTATGGTCATTGCCGAGAGATTTCATCTTTATATACAGCAAGTGCGGTCTGTCCAATGGTCGACTTCCTGATTTTAACGCACCATAAAGTAAATCTTTTGAAATACTACCATGGTCAATTCTGCACACGTGAGTCAGCAAGCGAAGGTCGCGCTGTCGTAGTAGAGCGAACATGCACTGTAGACCAGATTTAGGAAACACTTTAGCATTTGTCATTTAGTCCATCAACGATATGTTCAAAATACACATTAAAGCTTCGGTTCGTATCTTTCGTGGATGGTCCAGGTTTCCCTGTCATAAAATAAACGATTTAGTACGCACGCACTGTTTACCATCATCATTGTCTTTATAGCCAACTTGCGGTTGCCCCAAGCACGAGAGTTCAATCGGGACAACATGACAACTGCTCTGCCAATTCGCGTATCAATCTCCGTGTGTAACGAGAGGTTATCTTCAATGGTTGAACCAAGACATGTGAAACGATGTACTGGCTCAAGGTGACAGTTTATGAACAGTGATGATGGGAGGCGATACAGTCCCTTAACTAAGGATTTTCGATTGGCTACAAAAATTATGACAAACAAGAATGGAGTTACCTAGTGGGCTGACGCGAAACATTTGGCTGAACAACCTGAACCATAACACAGTGGATGGACACTGCGTTTGCCTAACCTCTTCATGGAAAGAGTAGCTTTGGTGGCACTCGAAGGACATCATCCAGTATAGCTAGATGGGTCATAACAACAGAATAAGCCAACCATCTTGAAAGTAAAAAGCCATTTTCCAGCGAAATATAGTCGGAACTTTAGTGTGCTGAAAGCTCTGTCATCAAATGCTTGACCATGTATTTGAACAAACGTTTTCAAAAAGCTATCGTGAAAGTTTGCGTTCACAACAACACGAACGCATAGACAGGCACAAGATTAATTTACATTGAAAAAAACAATACGAGAACAAGACGTACTTGGATTCTGCTCGTACTTGTTAACCACCACTGGTTGTGGAGGTAAAAGCGGAATGAACGATTTGGGGATGAGGCGCTTGACGTTGTCATAATAAGAGAACCTGCGAAGAACAAGGTGTGAGAGTAACGAAAGAACCAACACCGGTTTAGAGCGAATCAGACTGCTGTGAAATTTGAAATTTTACAGCCCATCGCCAAAAGAGGCGTCCGTTCTACAACACAAACGCGATAGGTAATGTGCCTATACTTCACGCGTCTTGCTCAGCTGTTTCGAGTTCAGCTCAAAGTTGATAGAACGATCACATTCACGTTTTTCTATTGTGAACAATCATAATCGTACCGCGCGCAAGCTGTTTTTAATAAAGGCATTTTCCTATTGCGATTGATTTATCAATATTAGCCGTGGTGATTTATGGTATGAAAGCACAAGCCTGGTCCAAGCAAAGTGTCGTGCAGTCAGGTTGCCCAGGGCTAGACAGATAACAGACAGCCGCGGTGATAATTCTTACCGCTGCACGACAATCTACAAAAAAGTCAAGCTTTCTCAAAGACTCGATCAATGCATTCCAGAACACGCTTATATCCCATGTGCATCTGTTTCCACCCTTTGCATGGATGTGCAACCGTGCAGCATTTCTGTGCTGTGCGGCTAACATCGTGCTAAATTGATTGGCCACCGGTAGTGAGCTGCATGCTGAAACAGGGTGGAGTCTCACTACCATTTCCCGTTCTTTTTCCTCCCTCATATCTTTTTTTTCTTTTGTGCGGCTGGCTCCCCGGGTTGATTAGCGTCTTCATGAGTCTCGGGGATTCGCACCAGCCCACGCACGTCGATCGGAGGCGAGATCGTTGCAGATCGTGATCCAGTCTCGTTCCACCTGCGAACTCCGTAGACGGTACGCAGACCCATTGAGACATCATCATGAAGTTTCTTGGGGGTAGTGTACAAGTGATGTCCCCAGCACCACTCGGTGTTTGTTCGAGTACACCTCTCTAGCCTTTGCACAGCCAAGTGCAACCTACAAGGCAGCAGGGCGTTGGCAGATAAACGCGTTGTGCGCCAGTTATCTACCTACGGGACTTCTCTCCGGATTTTTCCTCGGGGTTTTCTCCCGAAGCCTTTCCCGCAATCGGGTGACCCACAAGGCAGTGGGGGTTTGGGGTCAGGGTTTCCTTCCCCTAGATGGATTGCCAGTAGCTGACGAGCTCCATCTGCCCGGAGCAAACTGGTTTTAGTCTCCAGTCACCCGGCCTTCGCCCCTTCTCCTGTCATTAAAGAGCAGTTCCGCCGGGCTTGTGAAAGCCCACTCTGCAGGCCAGGAGATGTTGGACTCCTCATATCTGTCTATGCCTGGGAAATCTGACAGTATCTTAGCCCACGTGCAGTCTCTAACTGTGCGGCACTTTGCCTGGATCAGACTTGTGCTTTCATACATACATACATACATACACGCACGTCGATTGACAGTGTCATACACAATCTTCGATACTACTACCCACGCAGATGAGCAGATACTGCTCTCGGTTGCTGAACGTAGATACCGTCGTCAACGTGAAACTGCCGCCGATCGATCGAATATTGATTTTCATTGTGAACGGAATCTAACTGTTCAGTCATCACAAAAGCTGTGGAGAATGAAACCGTCATGTGCTTATGACGGCCGACATCGACCAAAGGAAGTCAACAACAACAACACCATTCACGCACCTTATCAACCGAGCGAACGTTTCAGTGATCAGACGACGATGTGCGGACATTGGATCTTCCGTGATTGCCTCGGACCAATTTTCCCAATTCCATTTGTATTCGTAGTTGCTTAGATGATAGGAAAACCACTCGATAAACCTAAAATTAGAAAACGAAGTGTTAATTACATTCGATCAATATGAATACGCGTCGTAAAATAAAAATCCCGGTTTCGTACCTTCCGATACACACCGGCTTCATCGTTCTTAACCGCTCAAACAGCATTTCCGTGGCTTGTGCCATGATGGCGGGCATGCTGTTCTTCGCGTCCGAGCACAATTGGATGATCAAACTACCGTAAAACAGTAGATTGCCGTGCTGAACGGGAGGGTGGGGTAAGTTGAACATTCCTCCAAACACCGCTTCGACAATCATGTACTTTAACGGCACCGGAGCACGCGTTCGCAGTTCCATCATCGCTTTGGCACTGAAAAAGGATAAAATACAGAAAAGTGACGTTATACTACTTAAACTTTATAAGTAGCTGAGAGTATTTAAGAAATAACACCTTCGATGTGGACGTCATGTTGACTTTCGAGTATATACAGCACAGTAAATCTATGTCTTTAGGATTACAATCGGGCATTATGTAAGGTAGTACCCGTGCAAGAGAGAAATCGACTGTATTACTAAACGAACTTATCAACGTTTCTTTCTGTCAGACAATTACAAATTTCGCGAAACGACCCACCCACGGACTGGGATTCTACAAAAATGCTGAATCACTACGAATGTAACTAATCGGGTGTGTGTATGCATGAAAGCACAAGCCTGATCCAGGCAAAGTGCCGCACACTCAGAGACTGTCAGGTTGCCCAGGCCTAGACAGATATGAGAAAGAAAATAGATTAGGAAACGATAGTGAGACTCCAGTCCGTTTCAGCATGCAGCTCACTACCTCTGGCCAATCAATTTAGTACGGTGTTAGCCGTACAGCACAAAGTACTGCACGATTGCACATCCGTGCATACTTATTGGAATATTATGACAGCGCAAGGAAAGATGTAGCGTTGTGCATACAAGACAAAGAGTAACACGTACCACATGGCACGATTGAACGATAAATTATTCATGAGGATAGACAGTTGCTCGTCAACCAGGAACCGCTCGATGGTGTGTGCACCAGGAAGGACCGCGGTAGATTCTTTGGGCCTACTGTCCGTCGCAGCTTTCGCCACGGTCTCGTCTGGGTTCTCCTCATCCTCATCTTGTTCGATCACATCCGTGTAATCGAACATTCGAAAAATGACTCGAGGCATGGGATAGGTTACTTCCGGGTCATAATCCGGAGGTGTGAGCTGGAAGAGAAAGTACACCGACAGGGGGAGATAAGATATGTTCTTGTAGATGGATTAGATAGCGAATTCCATAATCATGAGAGTAAAGTGGTAAACAAAGAATAGTTGCAGATGTAACAAGAAGCAGGGTCGAATGAGATACAGAAAAGGTTTAGCGATTACTTCATTCAGCAAAAAGAGAGACAGCACTAGAAAAACTAAATTAAGGGGGGCTAAAATGGGCAATCTTGGAAAATGGGCTCCGGATTTTGGTCATGGGAACTATTTTGCCACAGGCGACGGTGATACGCCGTCCAATGTGAACTATGGCTACACTGCACGGATATGCAATCATGCAGTACTTCTGTGCTGTACACCTTGAAAAACTGATTTGCCAATGGTAGTTAGTTGAAACAAATAAACAAACGGGAGTCTCACTGCTATTTCTAATTTTATCCTCGTATCTGTCTAGGCCTGAGCAACCTGACAGAATCTTATCCCACGTGCACTTTGTCTGTATCATGCTTGTGACTAGATACGCACATACCTTTTCTGTGCGGGGAAAGAAAAGAGATGACGACAAGGCTGAGAGGGAAGAGAGCTTTGGGTAGAAACGCAATAAGAATTTTACGACAATGTAAGCTGTACAGGCGGATGCACTTGTTTCTCACAATATATTTATCTAGGCCTGGACAACCTAACAGTATCATAGCCCACGTGCAGTCTCTGGCTGTGCGGTACTTTGCCTGGATCAGGCTTGTGCAACAGGAAACGTAAATAAGTAAACATTTTCTGAGTGTGACCTGGAACGTATAAAAAGGAATAAGACTTTAAACTCACCGGGTGAAGATGATGCGGTTGTCCGAGCTCCCGAAGACTGGGAAATGATTCGTACAATCGCCAGATTACCTGCTCTTGCCATCCGGCGGACTTCAGACTGCAAATTTGAGCCCACAGACAATCAAGGTACTAAAACAGAAGAGGTGCAAATGAGCACTGATCGCGGTCCATAGAATTGATGTATGTATATACGAAAGCTTCAAAAAAATTGAACCATCGCGCTGTTATTTGAATTTTCAAAAATATCCCAAACAGTTACCAGTGCTGTATTGCATCGATTGTGGGACTTAGTCCCCACATGGAAGCTAAATTTCAATTTGCAAATGAGGATTTATCCTCGAATTCGCATATGAAAGCACAAGCCTGATCCAGGTAAAGTGCCGCCAGATATGAGAAAAATAGAAGTAGAAATAGATTTGATAATACTAATAAGAGCATAGGTAAAAACATAATTCCAGCAAGCAATGTAACGCTTTCGGACGGAAGTAGAATCGTGCAGTACTCATGTACTACTTTAATAATACAGCACAAAAATGATTTGCTAACGGTACAGTGTGCATACGAAAACAAGCTGGAGTCACGAAGCTTCTTTGCTCTTAAGGCCTTGGTAATCTGACAGTATCTTTGCCCACGTGCGGTCTATGACCGTGCAGCAGTTTCCCTTGATCGGGCTTGTGAGATTTGATGCATTCGTTCACAAATTCACCGAAAAGGAAGATAAAAATCAATAAAAATAAAGACTGAGTGAAGGCGATGACTGATGCACATAACAAGTAAGATTCCGCAAGGCCTTCATCGTTGCGCTGTGAGCCTGCAACTGAATATCGGGGTTGTAAAACAATGGCTTTATCGGTTACCAAACCACGGGCGACCGAAAAAGATGGGATATTTTTACGCGTGAGCGCGAAATCACAAGACACCAAGCAATCGACTAGACTTCACTAAGACCGAGTTGCTGTCCATGATCTACCCCATAAAGACACGTATTCACGGTTGCTTGATACCGACAAGATATTGCGTTCGGCAGATGGAAAGGAATTTTCGAAGAGACCAGTCGGGCAACACGAACTCAAACCGAAGTTTTCAAATGGTGAGGCATAAAGTTTAGCCCAAATGACATAAGTGTGTGTCAAAGCATTTTCGTTTATTTACCCGAATGATGTTGATCCGTAAAGCGTCATAAGACCAGATATAGGTTAATGTTGGTCTTCAATGGTCGATGTGGAGCAAGGGTGTGCGTCACAAACGCATGGCAGTTTCATGCTCCGCTCCTGAAGTGCACACAGCGTGGACGGTACTCAACCGATTGGCGGCTGCTGCAAATTGACGCAGTGATTTATAACTGGCACCCGAGAACAGTATATGCCCTTCCCGGGCTTGTATACGATGCTTTAGACACTGTTTTCAAAGTGAGCGGTGAAGAACAAGTGTTTTCCAACTCGTAGAGTCAATTGTAAGAGCTTTCATACCTAGTTTGCAAGCATCTTCGAACCACAAGTGCGCTCCAATGGTCGACTTTGACCATTTTCCATTCTATACGGTGGATGTTTAATTAAATGGAAAGCCCTCAGCTAAGGGGTCGATTGCTCTATTGAGTGAATCAAGAGTAGGGAGAGAATCTAGGTATTCCATGGTTGGCAAACGCTCAACAGTTTCAAGTGCACACATAGAGTAAAGCAGCATATTTTTGATTTTCTGATAATTGTGTGGCTTTGCAGGCCCCTCTCATCAACAGATGTAGAATTTCTGTTGTACGGTTGCATTGTACTTGGGCGGTATGTGTGAGGATATGACGGCCGATCTCCCACGCTCGATATGCTCATCTGCATCGAGACAACAGAAAATATACCATCATACAACCTTTCGCGTAATATGCCCTACAGCATGTAACACATGGTTTTGTAAAAGAAAATACGTGGAAATAACACGGGGCATTGCACGTTGTTTTGCCGCCTCTGTCTCCTTTATCAGGTAGCGGTTTAAACCTGGCAGTAATTCAGCTCTGTGGCAGTGTCTGACTATGCGGTTCCAAAGGTTGTCATAGCCGGGGTGGCAGTGGGGATAAGCTCCCACTGTTTATAAAATGCTCCCATATGGCACGCGTCTCAAATAGCCTCTGACAACCAAGTCCAGCTTCTGGCCTGCACGAGTGGCTTCCGAGCCCGGCGGAACTGCTTCTACCAACAGGAGAGGGCGAGGGGCGCGTGACTGGCGCCTGAAAACCAGTTTGCTTCGGGCAGATGTAGCTCGTTAGCCTGGGAGGGCATTTCATCTAAGGGAAGGAAAACCCTGATTTTTAAACCTCCGCTGCCTTGTGGGATACCCGATCGCGGGAAGGCTTCGGGAGAAAACCCTGAGGAAAAACCTGGAACAGAGTCTGGTAGACCACCTCTTTCTGGCAACTCCCTGCTGCCTTGCAGGTCGCACTTGGTTGTGCAAAGGCTAGAGAAGCTGACTCGAACAAACGCTGAGTGGTGCTGGGACGCCGCTTTGTACCCAAATTCCCAAGAATCTTTTTTGAAGCCGACTCATCCTCCAGGAGGAGATAGTCGCACAAAGTAAGTAAGTAAGTAAGTAAGTCTGACTATGCGACACCGCCTCGGTTCGGGCTTGCGGTTAGAGGTAGCGCAGCCAGGACACACCCACACAAAATAAGTAGAGCAGCCACACTCATTTGTGGATGAAGTACTGCGATTGATTGCAATCGAACGATGGAAGCTTGTCGCGTAAGCACAAAACAAATATCAGTGCTTGCACGCAAGTATTCGTACACATTTTATCTCAAATTAATTACTTTTAAATTATTCAATAATTCGGATCGTGGATGAGTAAATTTAACGAGGCGTATTGAAGAGATCACACGCGAAATATAAATTAATCATTTCTAAATGAAAGATACTTACATCCTCTTGAGGCAAAGGGTCGTCGGAATCCCACACACGAAGTAAAGGAACATGGGTTTTACGTCGTTTGCTGTAAATATAAAAGGTATGGCTGAATATCGAAACGGAATGTATGCAAGCCGATGGCTGGCTGATAGATGAAGCTAAATGTCGGTGATGCTGAATACAACACAAAGAATATTAATTCCTGGACCAAGAAAACTAACTCTTCTGTCAATATGAATTTGTCCGAGGGAAGCGACATATTTACTGATGATTGAAAAAGCTCCGATTCGCAGTAGACCGCGATTTCCGAAGCATTCTCTTAGAGAGCCGAGACATGCAACCTAAAATTAGCGGTTACGCTCAAGTAAGCTAGTTGACTGTGAGCGACTAAAACGGTTCGTGGGAGTGAATGCTGGGAAAGTGTTAAAAAGTGAATCATACGAGTTTATGGCACGAACGTGAATGAATGAATGAATGAAAGCACAAGCCTGATCCAGGCAAAGTGCCGCGCAGTCACAGACTACACGTGGGCTAAGATACTGTCAGGTTGCCCAATCCTAGACAGGCACGAACGTAGAAACGTCTCAACTCGGACAAACAAAAGACCTTGAAATAATGGAAATAAAAGCAGCCTAGAAACGTTTTCCGTTACACTGGCTAGATCTTGCCTAAACTTGTTTTACAAAAGATTGACAAATTGAAATCAGGAAGTTGGCTTTCGGATGGACCATATTTGCGCGACAAAGAAATTCGTAAAATGAATATAAAAGCTCTGGACTTTGATCCTATGAGTTACGAAGAACGTGCTGCTGACCACTCAATTTGTAGGCTCGATGTGAAACGTCGTACCAAAGCTGGGAAAGAGCGGAGAATGATCACATCGACGACATGCAAATGGCACCGATCAACCGATAATGAAATCATCATGCGCTTGTGGTATACGTGTTTAGTCGAGATCCGTCGAAAGAGACGAACAACAAACGTTTCAGCATATCTAGCGATGTTTAGACATTTGTTACTCAAATACTCAATTCACGGGAATAATGGTTCATGCAGTACTAGCAAACAAGTATTACCAGTAATGCTAGTAGCCAAAATTTTTTACTTTGCTAAGACAAGAGCCACAAAAGTTAACTCAACCAAGTAGGAACCCACACATCGGATGAAGTGAAGTACAAAAAATCTAAATTAAGTTTACAACTTTGCTTCCAAAGGTGAAAAATAAATTCGAAAGAAATGAAGTAAGTTTGAAGATCAAGAAGCTTAAACGCAGAACTATGCCACAAAACCACAAAGGTCACACGTTGGCTGCAAGTTTACCCTAAACCAGATCGAAATGTTGAATGGCGTTAGAGCAGCGAAAATCAAATGAACAACGTACGACATGTATACATCTAGCGTGCCGAGAATATCATTCAGCGCATTCTCATCGTGACATGCCAAAAGATGGGCGCACTGAAACAAGAGGAGAATGATTGGGAATAATCAAAAGTAATTTCAAGAATCATATGAGACTGAATTCGTCGAAAATTGGATAAACATTCAATCAATTATTCAGCGAATTGAGACAAAATACATAAACGCAGATTCAAAGAATCTGGGATTAAGGGCTCGATCACACATGAGACACCAAAACAAGGGTATGCTAGCACGCCCAATGGTCACCTGACCGTATTGTATATTGTATTAAAGCACAAGCCTGATCCAGGCAAAGTGCCGTACAGTCAGAGACTGCACCTGACCGTACTAGTACCCGATGGTACAATTTCCCAAATCAGCCATTCACTTAATATTTGGCTGTGCTATTGCTTAAACACAACTGGTGCGCTGAGTCTCGTTGTATATTGTTGTGGAATCTTACGACCGAGGTTGACCATAGATCTACATTAAAAGAGCACGATCTCGAGCTTCATACTGTTTCACATGACTGTATAGTCGGGTTATGGGGGAATGATTTCTGCCGCAGCACTAAGAGCGATAAACAGTTCTCGGTCGAGGCTTGCATGGTGTCGGTGAGATCTAAGTTTGGCAGCCGAAAGCAATGTTTGCTCTCCCTCTAACAAAATGGGCGATCAACATCAATTTCCTCTTAGCTCGTATGGCCATTGTCCATTGCTTTCATATACATGCCTATTGTTCTGCGGCAGACATGCTCTCCAATGCTGGTTTACAACGCATGTTCACTGTTCGGCGGGCTGATGGATGTAGGTTGGAAAACGGTGCGAAATACGTTAGCACCACAACGCATTGGACTTTTTGAGCGTCTTGAGTGCTTGAACGGTAATCACTCTGTGATTCTCTTATTGAACATCGAGGTTCGTTGGACAAATCCCGTGTAACAGTGGCTTTGAAGAATAACATTATTAATTTGGTCGGTTCTTTTAATTGGCAATTTCAATGGTACCCAGATGCATGTATGTATGAAAACACAAGCTTGATTCAAGCCATGGGTCGCGCGTTGGCAAAGATGATGTAAGTTTGCGCAGGCGTAGACAGATATGAGAATGAAAATAAAAAATAAAAATAAAAATGGCAGCGGTGCCCACATAGCTTAAAAATGCATCAAAGCAATTGTTTTAACAACCAAAAAATTGTTACACGCATACTTACGTAGGGAAGAGTGCAGAGAATGGTGTAAGCATACAAATCTAAGCGAGACTGCGAACTGCGTCCAATGTCCAGAGTAACTTCTGCAAAGTTTTCATAAAGACCGAGGATAGAATTGACTGAAACGGTGAAGCAATTCACCGAGGCGGAAAGAAACATTATCTAAATTGAGTAATAAGTTTTAATCGGGTAAAATTACAATGTATTTCATGTCATCAAAACAAGCAGATTTCACCGCATCTTTAAGGTCTCGTTGGAGTGCCTCCATCAGCTTATTTCCGTTTAATGGAAAGATGAACAATGTGATTTACCTGGCCAACGAAAGGTCGGTTTTTCAAATTTAAAAGTCCAATCATTGTAGCATAGATGTTTAACCGCTCGGGGATACTTTTGACACTTTTGAAAATATAGAGATACAATTATTTAACACACCATTTTGTCAAGATCTTGATAAGGTTATCAGTGTTTTTTGGCAAATCCAAAAGTATGAGTGAGGCTAAATCAGCTACATCTTTTTCAATATTTGTTAAATCCTGCAATACATGAACAAAGTCGAAAGGATTCACATACCTTTGAACCTACGCGATAAATCAGGGATTCGACCGTATCTACCTCTAATTTATCCCGCTTGGAAACATGATCTAAAACATTGCTTTATAAAAACTTGAAGTACCATCATCATCATCGGAAACAGAATGTCTTCGGCGTCGCATGTTAAATATTTAACGCAAAGATCTGCGAAAATGGAAACCGAAAATTATCGCACTGATTTTTACAAGATGTGTAAAAATAAAGCACAGAAATAAACAGAAATTGAGAAATCGAGCTTTACATTGGCATTACAATTTATCGTTGGATTCCCGTATAAGCAAAGACCTTTGCACGACCACTTGATTAAAAAGCACTTCATTTCCCTCTCATTAATGGAAGCAGACGTAGTAAGCTCCGTGTGAGCGGATTTCTACGAGAACGTCTAGAAGAGAGAACATCAAGAGAGAGGACCTCGTTCTGTCAATGTCTTTAAGACGCAAAACTATTCTATGGTTATTTTTTTAAGGAAAAGTGACCATGTTGCTATGGTTTTCCGAGCAATACTCTGCTTCATAAACCAACAATCAAATGCCGGCGCAGTTTCAACCGAGTTGACTTGAATGCGGTACGACTAAGAATTTCTGTAAAGTTGGCTGAAGCCAGTGACATCGAAAGTAAGTGGTTAGTTATTAAGTGAGAAATCATAATTCTGCAAGATTTCTATACGCTTCGTGAACGTCGGGTTGAAAAACAAACCGCCTTAATGGACTAGTGGTGCGGCGTGATATAAATAGACGTTATGGCTTTCCCAGCACAAGGTAATTGTTCATGATACAAGGCTTCGAGAAACAGTGCATTAAAGCTATAGCGGTGGCTCAAACATAGTTAATTTCAGATATAAATAATCGATGGGGAGTCTTGTTGGACTTCTTTTAAAGTGTACGTAGAATGGATAGATATGATGCAACTCATTTGCTCTCATCTCTCTGTTAGGTGAAAGAGCATTGTTCACGGTAGATATCACTGATAATTCACAAAATCTGTACAAAAATAAATTATCTAGACACGATGGCGTTATATTATATTATATATATTTTTACACAATCATTTAAAAATGAAAAGTGCCACGATGGCGTTCACCCGAGAATGGCGAAAGAAACAACCGTGGTACTAGTGGAGCCTCTGTATAATGAAGCGCTGTGCAAAGGCATTCTTACAGATGAATAAAAGGGTGGCACTTTTTCATTTTTAAATGATTGTGTAAATATATATATATATAAAAGAAAGCCAGTGTTTTACTCATTTCGAAAGGAAGATGTGCAAACACTGTTTTTAATTAATTAAGGCTCGTCAGTTTTGTGCTAATTTCTGGAAAGGTTCATCAGAGATTAGTTGCGCAGTCACCCAGTGTAGTGATCAATATTGAGCCCGGCTCGAGACGACTTTCTTAAGGGAATGCAGTGGCGCTCAAATCATATGATTTTTAGATAGAGTATGTAATACACTGGATAAAGTCCGTCGGTTAGATTTCTTCTACTTAGAATTCAGCAAGGCCTTCAACTATGTCATTCACAGTATTCTAGAGTTGAAGCTCGCGGTCAATGAAGTATCTGGCAAGAATCACGACTAGGCAACCAGTTTTCTCCAAGGTAGGTCTTTCCAGGTCCGGGTGGTCGAGGCTACCTCTGTCTTCGCAGCCGAAAGTAGCGGGCTCCCACAGGCTTCAGCGCTAAGCTCAATCTTATGATTATTTTTAAAAACAATTTAATGAGCGACACATGGCGTTTCAGCTGTGTATCGAGACAGAGAAGAGAAATTCTAACATAGTACGATTGGTTAAGAAGCTGTCTAACCGTCGATGTAGTTCAACTGTGATGCTACACATCCTTAGCTTGTGCAGAATGTACCTATAGTTCACTGAGTAAAGACCTATTGAAAATCAAGGTAGCATACTTCGACTACTCTCCCTTCATCGAGCCGTAATGTCACTTCATCAGGAAAGCTCAGATTTGTTAGGCAGGATCTTCCTTTCCAGAATCCGTGATGAGCATCACATAGTAAGGAGTTGGGTACTGAATCTTTACATATCTGGTGCCGAATGATTTTTTCCAAGCAAGCCTTGCAAAGAATGCTAGTCAGGCTTACTAGCCTATAGTTGCGTACATCCGAAATGTGACCCTTTTGTGTATGGCTACTATCGCCGCTCGTTTCCAATCATCCGGTAGTATAGCCTGGAGTAAGGTAGCTGCAAAAACTTTACTGATTACAAGGCTAATTATATTCGCGAGCGGTTGAAGAATAGCTAGATGTATACCGTCTGGACCAGCCGACTGTTTTATTCAGCGGCGACCATTTACTAATTATATCGACATGGTTTTCCTGTTCAGCAAGCTGCAGTCCTTCACACTTATTACGTACACTTCAAGCATTTGTGTACGCTAACCGAATATTTCCATGCTGCACACCTCTTAATCCACTTCTACTCGGGGTCGGGGCAGTCCACAGTGGATAACTGGTTGCACTGCGCAAACAAACGAGCATGTGCCGGCCTAATGGCAGCTGTACATAGATACTCCTCGTCCAGGAGCTTGTTAAAAACGATTCTTGCTTACTGTCTGGCATAGTGCCTCGAGATCCTAAGAGGCGTTCGCTTGCAAACGAGCTTTCCACAAACTCGTATTTTACTAACGGGCCATTTTGAAATACATCTTTGATGATAACAACAGCTGATGGTTTATATAGTTTATTTTGATTAATGTTTATCCCATTCACATGAGTTTTAAACGCATCCCCTGAAAGTGTCGTTAAGGCACCGTATCCGGGACAACTTTGAAACTCTTATTTGTGTAGCGTTCAAGGTAAGCAATTTTCGAAAGAAGCGGGTTTCTGTCAAGCAAGTGTAGAAATTCAACCAAAATTGGGCGACAACTACTTACAGTTGGGTTCCACCGTCCTACACGATGGACTCTTTGTACCTGGCAGTTATTTAGCCCTGCCATGCGCAAAACGTCTTGAACCCTGGAACGGTTTATTTGCCGCCGCGATTTGCTTTCGTGAATCAGCGGCTCATCCCGATTTCGAATGAGGAGAGTACGAGTTGGCTTCGTTTCCGCTATTCTATTTGGTCCAGCAAGCTTACTCACTTGCTCAGCCAGGCATTTATTTACCTTTCTGAAGCAACGTAGTTAGATTGCTGCGAGTTTACTGGATACTTATTCTTAGCGACGGCTTTCGTTTTATTGTTCTTTTTACCTTTCTGTGGTGCTTTTTAATCCTTGCCTATGGTAGATCGGACAGGACCAGCTTTTATTGAGGGGGTAGATTTTTATGAACCACTTCAGCGTGGCAACGGAGAGTTCGTATTTTCTGATACAACTTTGTTGTTCACAATATAGGTAGAGGTCCTCAAATTGCTTTCCTCGCGTTCCGCTTGCAGTCCACGCAAACTTATTCCAGGAAACCATTTTTGGAATAAGTTTTGTAATGCTTGATAGAAATGTCAGAGCACTTTCGATGCGCCCATCTCTGGCACACATCACAAGCTATGCCTTTAACAACTTTTTTCTCACATTCGACCGAAATGCATGGATAGGAAGTTTCGGCATATTCTGTTAATTTTTAAAAAATTGCATATCAATTTTGTTCAAAAGCGTACTATAATAGGTTAATTCTAGTTATGATGTGTGTGCATTGCGATAAAGTGATTACCAATTCACAGCAAATTCAGAGAAAAGCGATTTGAAAATGGATTGTTGGGCAGTGTGGAAAATGCAACAAAGTTGAGCGTATCATACAACCGCAAGTTCGTACCGCGCAATATGATATATTACATTTCAGCACGCCAAAGTAAGCTAACTGAGAAGCTGGATAAAAACATTAATAGGGTATACACATGAAAGCAAATATAATGTGAAATAGATAAAAAATTTGAGGAGCGCGAGCGAACTATTCATATTTGGCGCGACATTTCAAGTTCAGTTCAGTTCAGTTCAGTTCAGTTTGCACAGGACGATATGTGGCAGTCGAGCCAATCGAGCGTCCAGATTTCTTCCGGTGGTATGCCAAAAAGAGCGCCCACCACTTC
>JACCGJ010000913.1:4230-15767 GCA_013407085.1 Atriophallophorus winterbourni
TTGTACTCAGCGTCTCCCTGGCGTCTAGGCCTGGGCAACATGACAATATCTTAGCCCACGTGCAGTCTGTGAATGTGCGGCACTTTGCCTGTTTTCATGCCGTACATACATGGCTTCTGCTGCGATGACATTGTTTTCCAAGAATATCAGCTTATCCCTCCCTTTGTTTCTATTAGTGTCGTGGAATTGAGTCACTTGCTGTATGATCAAAGCTAGTTCTCTATATTGTACCTGAACATGTGCATCATCCACGTATACACTATCTGAGAGTAAAATTTTCGCTTACCCATCCTGGTCAGTATCTTAGCTCGCATGCATTCTATTGCTGCGCCTAATTTCAGACTTGTGCTTCCACGCATATTCACGTTGGCCTGTTAAACACGCCTCACCTTCTCATGTACGAGACTCTATGACGCTTCGACTACCACAGGTAATAAAACATTAGACAGTCGTTTCACACTCTTGCGGCCTCGCCGACAAACAACCAGAAACCGGCTGTGGATCTTAAGTGCTGGGTTGTTAGCAGCACATTTTATTGATGATTGATATGCGTGCGTTTGCAAAAGAGACATGAAATCTTTCGGTATTCACCCTACGATTTGGGAAAAACCGCTCACTTCGGAGGCATTTGTTAAAGTGTCATTTTCAAGCTAGTGAATAGCGGACGCAGTTCTTGGCTGCTGAACGCAGCTCACGGCACCGGCGTTAAACTGAAGCCGATCGGCCGAATACTGTCTATCGCTGTGAGCTCTGCAGGAGAGATTGTCACTCTTGAATTGGACTGTTTAGCATGAAACTGTCATACGCTTGTGATGTACATCTATCGACCGAAGGTAGTCAACAACAATGCGTGGGCTCTGTTCTAATATTATATTCCAATCGATTACTTTTTCTGCTATAAGCATGTATAATTTTCTCTCTATTCGTTTGTTGATTCTGTTCCTTCTGGTTTTCAACAGCTGGTCCTTACAGCTATCTTTTGCGCCCATCCCATTCTTGCCCCGGGTGGTACACCCTACTACTGTATGACGGCTCCCGAATACGAAAGTTTCGATTAGAGTTAGTCTCGCAATGTGAGGAAATTTCTCCCAGCAATCCCATCCCTACCTCAGAAAGTGTCAGGCGAAACAGCGAACCGGCCAAACCGTTTATGCAAGATTTGCCAAGATCCCGTCGATTTTCAGGTGATTTGGTTGGGACTCCCGATGGAGCCAACCTTTTACCCCGCCCACCGTTGCCATGTAGTCGGACGGTAACGAGGGTGTATTATAACCAAATTCCGTATCCAAACGTGGAATCGGTCGTGGCGGATATTGAAAACTTCCTCGGAATGACTGCTCCCACCGACGAGGAGTGTAAAGACGCTTCCGATGGAGGGATAAACGGCGACACGAAGGTCACTAACGGGATCCCACACATATTCAAACCAGTCGAGAGAGAAAGAAAGGTGGGTTTTTCGATATACTAGCTGTTTTCACTTTTATCGCTTTCCCTACGTCTTGAAGCTGTTTACTGTCTGGAGTCAGAGCGATTGAATCCTTTCAATCTCCTGTGATCGATCTCATCCTTACCAGTTCTTTCACGTGATTTAATTGTCTGTCACTGAGTTGATTTCTATCAACATGCTGACTTGATTCTTGTTCACTGGACACTGTCATTTTTATTCCAGTTTCTAACACCGTAAGTCAGTTTTCTGCTCTGATTATTTCAAATCTCATGTAATTATTTTATTGGATGCGTATCACGGGAGTCCCGCTTTGTAACTTGTACAAGAAACTTCTATAGAGTTCGTGCACCAATGTAAAATCGTGCAGCATTTCTGTGCTGTGCGGCTAACATCGTGCTGAATTGATTGGCCAATGGTAGTGAGCTGTATGCTGTTTTTTGTGCGACTATCTCCTCCTGGAGGATGAGTCGGCTTCATTGACGTCACGGATTGCAGCCACCCACGCTCGGCGGTTAAAAGCGAGATCCGCGCAGATTGTAAGCCAGGTCCGGTCCCACGTGCGCCATCCGTAAACCGATCGTAGACCAAGCAGCTCCACGTCCGATCTCACGATGGCGAGCCAAGTCTTCACTTGTCATCCGCTACGACAACACCATTCTGTGCAGGGTGTCGGCGATAGTGTCATCCTGGTTAGTTCAGCGTCCGAACGTCTCAGGATGTGGCTGAAACACGCTGGAGTCTCACCACCCTTTATATTTCTATTTTCTTATATCTGTCTAGGTCTGGGCAACCTAACAGTATGTTAGCCTCTGACTGTGCGGCACTTTGCCTGGATCAGGCTTGGGCTTTCATACCATACCATACAGAGTTTGTACAAATGAGAGAGTAGGAGGTTTCTGTGTATTTGACATCTGGTCTCAATATCGACATAATCGGGACACTTATTTCGAGTTTATGCTTTAGCGTTTCACCAACATTCGATGTGTAAATCCATCTTGGGATATAATTGTTGGTTGTAATCGCCGTGTGTTATACTGGCTTCACAGATCCCAACCATGTATCTCAAAAGCTTGATCACTAGCAGTCTCACCATAAACATCTTATTGGGTGTGTTTTACTGCACTTGTTCTGTTTTCATGTGCTAGGCTTCCCAGCCCATTTATGTATATGTAATCGCGCGATACTTTGGTGCTGCTCAGACAGCACCCTGCTGAATTGATTTGCCACCGGCAGTGAACTGCATGCGGAAACACATTGAATTCTCACTCCCATTAACCCTGTCTCCCCTGGGCATCCCGACAGTATCATCTCAGCCTACGCGTAGTCTATGGCCACGCGGCACACTTGTGATTTAACACATGTGCGCTTCATCGTTATTGAAACACGTGCTTTTGCTTTTGTGCGACTATCTCCTCCTGGAAGATGAGTCTGCGTTTTTGAAGAGTCTTGGGAATTTGGGTACAAAGCGGCGTTCCCAGCACCACTCGGCATTTGTTCGAGTCAGCTAAGAGTTGCCAGAAAGTGGTGGTGTGCAGCAACTAGCTGTCTACGAGACTCTGCTCCAGATTTTCCTCAGGATTTTCTCCCGAAGCCTTTCTCGCGATCGGCTATCCCGCAAGGCAGCGGAGGTTTAAAATTAGGGTTTTCCTTCCCCTATCTGAAATACCCTCCCAAGCTAACGAGCTACATCTGCCCGAAGCAAACTGGTTTTCAGGCGCTAGTCACTCGCACTCGCCTCTTCTTCTGTTGGTAGAAGCAGTTCCGCCGGGCTCGGGGAGTCACTCGTGCAGGCCAGATGCTGGACTTGGTTGTCAGAGGCTATTTGAGACGCATTTTATAGACAGTGGGAGCTTATCCTCACTGCCACCCGCGGCTATGACAACCCTTGGAACACGTAGCTTGTTATTTCCATCCATCGATACATGATGATTCTGCTGTCTCTTCCAGGTGAACTCATACAGTGCCAAGTTGCAATAGAATGCTCTAGGGCGCCAGTCATCCACTGTATCCCCCGGTCTTCTTATCGTAGTGATGTGCGCCATAAGAGGCGAGCCTTTTCATATGTTACGAGGTTATTCACAATATCAACCCCAGGGTTTGTTTTTTTAGTCATTTTCACTCTTACATCATGTGTTTCCTCTTTTCCTCTCCATCAGCCAAATTCTCCGCCACCCTCGTCTTCTATATACATGGCCCTGCGGTTTAGACGTCAACCTTCACCTTACCTTGCTGTTCCCGAGATACATGGCGAACTCTCGCTCCGTAAGTCACGATGCTGTGTACCTGTGTGTCACGGCCATTTAAACAGCCTCATTCCCATCATGGCTCCCTTCCGCTTGTAGTGACGTCACAACGCAAGAAGTGGAAACCGTATTACGCCCAGTTGGATCGCAAGCAAGGCATTCTTTCGTTGCGCGAAGGCGACAAACGCAAGGTGGAACGCTTCGATTTGTCAAAGTGTGATTATTTCCCCGTTCACCATTTGATGCATGAGTGAGTCTCTGGTTGTTTTGTTTATCATGTTTTCAAATGGAATCAGTTCTAGCTACTATGACTCCAAGATTGTTCTTGTCACTCTCTGAGAACGCTCCTTAGATTAACCAAATTGCCATATCTTGTGTCGCATCTATTCTATTCGTTTGTTGGACGTTAGTGTACCTCATCTAGCTTCTGGAAAGAATTCATGCAACTAGTGTCCTCTTAGTCTTCCCATGTTCGATGAAAATGCTTTTATCAACAGGAAAAGGGATGAATACGGGTGATTGGCGCATAACTCCAGTTAGTTTCGGTTAAATGGAGCTCGAGCATGAGCAAGACCAAAGTCCTTGGTCAAGGGACTGTATCGCCCGCCATCATCACTGATGGAAACTGTCAGCTTGAATCAGTACATCATTTCACATAGCTTGGTACAACCATTGCGGATAACCTCTCGCTAGACACAGAGATTGATGAGCGAGTTGGCAGAGCAGCTGTCGCGATTGAACTCTCGTGTTTGGGGTAACCACAAGCTGACTGCAAGATGATGATATACAGCGAGTGCGTACTAAAAGCTTTACTGTACGGCAGTGCAACCTGGACAACCCACGCAAGTCACGAACGGAAGCGACGCTTCCCAATTCTACGAAGCATCCGTGTATCTTGAAACATAATCGTGGGTGGACCGAGCGACTAATGCTGAAGTGCTTTCAAAAGCTGGTCTACAGAGCATGTTCACCCTATTACGTCAGCGCCGCCTGCGGTGGCTTGTTTGTCTACAGAATGGAAAATGGTCGTATTCCGAAAGATCTACTCTATGGTGAGTTGCAACTAGGAAGTCGACCGTTGGGCACACCGCACTTGCGGTACAAAGACGTTTGCAAAAGAGATATGAAAGCTCTTGGCATTGACCCCGTGAGTTGGGAAGAACTTGCTCTTGACCCCTTACATTGGATTGCCTAGATAGGTTGTTCGTCTACGAGAACGCTAGAATAACTATCCCGGGATGCACTTCAGGAGTAAACCTTCAGAAAACGATGCTTGAATCCGCAGTTTGATTGGTAGAGATTACGTAGATCACGCCACCGGCATGCAACTGACGCCCTACAACCGAGTTCTGACTATCGTGGCAAGCGCTGCGGGAGAGATTGTTCCTCCCGAATCGGACTGTTTAGTCATTCAAAAAGCTGTAGAACATGAAAATTCATGCGATTGTGATGTACATCCATGGTCGACATGGTCGACCAAAAGAGGCCAACAAACATCGGTCGTCACCTTGCTGTTTATGAGGTTGGTCAAACTCTTGACGCCGACAGGAACAAATGCACGGTGATGCCAGAAATTTATGTTCTTGCCAAAATTCTTAAATTTACATCGTAAGGGGAAGGCAAGGTGCCCATGGGTCTATCAATCCCGAATGAATGAATGAATGCTCAAGGTAAAGTGCCGCACAGCCAGAGACTGCACGTGGGCTGAGATACTGTCAGGTTGCCCCGGCCTAGACAGATATGAGGAAGAAAAAAGAACAGCAAATGTTAGTGAGGCTCCAGCCTGTTACAAAGGACCGAGGTTTCCAATTCGACGGCGCCTTAAGTAAATTCCTGGCTACTCTGGGTTGCTAACATCAGCGAACTACTGCCTACCACCCTGTGGCGAATGGCATGGTGGAACGGTTACACAGGCAACTCAAGGCCTCGCTAATGGCGCATGGAGGTACTGACTGGACCGAAGTCCTACTTATCGTGTTATTAAGCTTAAGGTCAACTTTAAAACTCACTATCAATCCCGAACCCACCGTTGATTGGATGTATTTGCGTAATACCACCTCTAAAACAAACAGCGCTAGCTGATGTAACTCCTAATATTGCACGTTGTTAAACGTTGTGTTAGCATCTCAGTTTGCCATTTTCATGAATATGCTGATTTCAATAGATTCGGTAGTCATAAAGACGGGATTTCGTTCGTGTTTGATTTTAGTCATGTTTCTTGACACTTGCATAGACGTTATCAAACATTATTCATTATTCATTTATCCTGCTCTCTTACAAACGATCGATTGAAGTTGGTGATAGTATTGATTGCTCATTCGATTAGGCATATCAAGAGATTTCAGTGTGAGCCGTGTTCACTCAACGCCGTTGATGCCACGCCTCTCGGCAGCAGATTGTGTTCGACTGGTTACCGGGTTTCGCTTCCTGACTATGCTGCTGGTTGCCATAGAATTGATGCTTAGCTCTGCCTCGCAGGTGCTATGATTCTGCGCAGATTCCGACTATCGCAGACTGTAGTCCATTCCCTTTTTCAACATGGGCATAATCAGGAAATCAGGCTAGACGCATTTCTAGACACACTAACCTTTCGATTATAAGTCCCACGTTGTCACGAATGGTGTAATAAAACAACGAGTTTTTGAGATTCGGATGTTCCGTTGAACTACAGAGTGATGGGGCTGTTTCGCTTCCTATTAGATCCCGCTGCTATACAGACTACAAGGAATCGTTTTTCTTTAGTGCGTTGTTTCTGTCCTCGGCAAGTGACCTTGCTATCCACTGGCAACGAGCTACAACCGAGCACAAGATTTAGCCTCCGATCTGACTATCGTTTTCTCAATTGTGTTTCTTGGCCTAGACAATCCAGGAATATTGGACGTTCTAGCTCAGGTATTGGATGTTCATTGTTGGCTGTTCGCGAAGCATAGCTATCAGGTAACCTAATGACACTTGTAGTTATGATGGATGTATCGTCGATGTTGCAGCAGAGGCAGTCGTTGCGTTCTATCAATCTATGCGTTGTTCTAAACCCAACAGTCAGGAAAACAGAACAAGGCTGGGATGCAACGTTGATCGAGAGTCCAAGGTCCATGTGCTCATTGAGTGCATTTGGCTGTGGACATGGTTTGTATTTGTATGGCAACAACAGATTGATCGTGTTAGGGTACTCCATAATCGTGGGAAAGTGCCTAGTGGGAACGACGGAAGTTGGTTGTCATGGTCGAGTCAGACAATTTGAATTTAGTGAAGATGGGGTTTGTTGCCAAGGTACAACATGGCTTACCCAACAGCAATTTCTCTCAGTTGTGAACTTTGGTAGATCAGGTAGGAGGGTGCCCTCCTAACACTTGTGAAACGAAAAAGCCTTGAACTCCTCCGTATTTAATACCTTAATTTTCCGCACTTGGATTCGGGCCTCTCAGGCAACATACGAACACAAGCTGAACACTTTTTTATTTACGGATCATCCGTTATATCGTGAACTCATTGAGATTGGTCAGGGTAAAGAAATGCAAAAGTACTTTTTATAAGTGGACCGCAGAACATGTTCTTACTAATTCACTAGCGTCGCGTACGCTTGTAAGGTCATGTCCGTGAATGGAATAGAATGAAATCACAAGCCTGATCCAGGCAAAGTGCCGTACACTCAGAGACTGCACGTGGGCTGCGATACTGCCAGGTTGTCCATAGGATAAAGACAGGTCTGCTCTATGTTTCTAGTTATCATATCCACTAGAGCAAGCGAAACAAAGTATGTTGTCCTTGTCAGCGCAGGACTGTGCTACAACTGGAGAAGGTGCGAGGGCGAGTGACTTGCGCCTGGAGCTCGTTAGCCTGGTGGGCATTTCATCTAGGGGAAAGAAAACCCTGTTTTTAAACCCCCGTTGTCGCGCGGGATTCCCAGCTGCGGGAAAGGCTTAGGGAGAAAACCCTTAGGAAAACTCTGGAACAGAGTCTCTTAGACGGTTAGTTGGTGCACACCACCTCTTCTGGCAACTCCTTGCTTCATTGCAGATCGCACTTGGTTGTGCAAAGGCTAGAGAAGCTGTCTCGAACAAACGCTGAGTGGTGCTGGGGACGCCGCTTTGTACCCAAATTTTCAAGACCCTTCATTGCAGCCGACTCATCCTCCAGGAAGAGATAGTTGCACAGAAAACAAATCAGGTGGAGACAGTGATGATTAGGTTCATTGAGCATAAGAACAATGGATAAGTGGCGGACGCCGCTGTTACATAGGGTTCGTACAACGAACCCCGATGTTCACACATAGAATCAGACAGTGATTCATAATCAAACGCTTACGACGCTGGAAAATGAATCACATTGTGATTCTGTATTTGACCATCAAGATTCGCTGTATCATCTCCACCTGATGACAGGTAGAAACCTGTTGTGTAGTTTTCAAGTGTTTTGACTCACTCTGTGATTCCGTGTTTAAACACCGTTAAACATCGTCTTCCAAGTATAGCAGCATTGTTTACAAGCAAGTAGATGATTTATTTCCTAATTAATCCTATTCCAATTTCCAGTCGACCGTTTTGCTTTGGACTTGTTCTCTTCGGTGCTTCCTCGGGCGATCGTGACGAGCTGGTATTCGCCATTGACCCACCAACAAATAACGGCACATCCTCATCCAGTTCTCCGAACCACTCCTCGAACAATTCCCTGGATCCACTCACTTACGCAGGTCGACCGGAAGAGTCTTCAGGTGTGGTAAACGGTCTTTTTAACACCCGCATTTTGTCTCGTTTGTTGTAAACTCGACACCCTGTTCGTTTTGGATCCATCTAAGTGATTAGCATATCGTTTTGTAATTTGGATCATCGGTATCACCTATGAATGGGATCTGTTGTCATCGTATCCGTAGCAATGTAGTTTTTACGGGATAGGGTTGCTAGCCCTAAGCCCAACCCTCCTCCTTTCTCGGACGGGCTTGGGACCGTGCTTGGCAGCGGCAGACCGGAACCACTGGCGTGAAGTTGTCTTCGCCTCATGTGCCACCCGGCACGGAGAGGACTGAGTGAGTGAGTGAGTGTGTATCGCCTATGAAGCTGCAGTTACCGAGTGTATTCATAGATTTATTCATAGATGATATGCAGGTTAAAAGCTATGCTTAACAAGACCCACAAAAATGGACATCGGGTCGGAATATCGAAATATTGTTAGAGATTATTATCAAACGTGAAAAACATACTTTTCCATGTGGCCATCTAGTGATTTCTTGAAAACGTCAATGGTTCCGGATTGTACCACGTGAGTGGGTAAACTGTTCAACAATTGCACATTGCGAACGGAAAAAGCATATTTACGGCAGTTCAACCTGCTATGCTGTTGGTAAAGTTTAGATTGGTGACCACGCAGATGTGTGTTGTGGGAAAGATGAAACAAACGACTGCAAGGGTGATTTGTCTGATTAAGCACTGTCCAAATGAATATTAGTGCTCCTGGTTTTCGTCTGTATTCAGCCGAATGCAAATTCAATAATTTAAGTCGCGTTTCGTATGGATAATTAGAAAGTCCCAGGCCGAGTTTTGTCGCTCTGCGCTGTGGAGTTTCCAATAGCTGAGTATATTTTTTCAACCAAGGATCCCATGCCGGTATAGCATATTCGATATGAGGACGGATGTAGGTTGAAATCAATTTGCAGACAATGTTGGGGTCAAACGAACCCAGGACTCTTCTGAGGAGACCCTAATTGCATTCAGCTTCGCTGGCAGCGAGTCGACATTGCATTGAGTTTCCTAAGTCTGATTGGATAATCACGCCTAAATCTTTTTCGAAGGAGGCGGGTTTAATAACAGTGCGACCTAGATGATATTCATTGTTCAACTTGCTGTTGAGCGACATTTCGAAGCATTCAGTGTCATTTTGTTGTCTAGTATGGTAATCATTCATGCGGTTTTCTACTAAAATTTCTCGTAATTGTGAGCAAAACACGTATTTCAAGCGAATGATTTCACACCAAGCTTTACATCAGATGCATATGAAAAATGGAGAAATAAATTTGATCCACAAAAGTTAACCCAAAATCCATGCCACTCAAGCTTATGTTTATCAAGTCAGTCAATCAACGAAATAATTGTTTCTAGTCCAAAGATTTCGGTTCTGCGGTTCGCAAAATGCTTCAATCAAGTATTCGTGGCACGCGTGGAGCCTTGCCAACTACAGAGACGGCATCCTCAGGGTTCACTCAGTGACCCTTGTGGACCACAGATAGGCGACGATTGAACTGTGCTCCTTCCTACCCCAGCTTGTGTGGTGTTCAGACATTCGTACGGTCTTGTTGTGTGGATGTGTGACCTAGAGAAAAGTTAAACTTAGACGTCTCGGAGTTGTTGACAACGGCTTTATGTTTGGTAGTCGCATCGCAACGACCTCTACTAGGCTCTTACTATGCGAACAGAGAAAAGCAGGTAAATATGAGGGGGCGAAACCACTCTATGAGTTCGGAGTGCAGTCCCTATATCGACCAAACTGTTTGCTCTCCCAAACTGACCTTGTTGACTAAACTTACTGTTATTGGGCGGCTGGTCTACCTTGTAATTCTCGTAAGAGATTCATGTTCTGTAGACATGTTGGAGTATCTCTGCTCTCAAGTCTTCATAGATCGCTCTGTAACATTCCTTCATCGCCTATTTTGAAATTATGTTTGAATCAATATACTCGCTGTTCGAGTGTGTCTAATAAACGGTTCAAGTGGCGTTTCTCAATGGTGCTAAACATCCCCTTGTGTGCTGCAGGAGTATGTCACTGCACTTCCGGTCCACATTCCATCGGAGACGGTCCTCCCGATGCAGCACCTGGTCCCCACAACACGACGCCTTGTCTGAAAACCGTCTTCTCACGTTGGGTTCGCTGCGTGCGGATGCATTGTCGAAACACGCGATTTGACGCGGTCAACGAAGAGGATTTAACGCGAAGACAAACGTGCCTTCGGTGTTATCGGACCATTCAGCTCAAGGTGAGGGAAAATGGTTGATTGACTAGATTCGCATTCATACAGTATTGCCAATTCTTTATTTTTTAATAGCACGAAGATGTTGGGGTTGGTCTAGGGCAAATTGGGAGATTTCAGTTCTAACCTCTGTGCTTCGAGGATACTCGATCTAATATCAACCACATAATGCCCCACATTTCACCCCAACTTGTCAATCGCGCACCGATTTATCCGTGAGATCAACCTTTCTCATGCTAATCACGTCGACACACGAACGCGAATGGGTTGATTGCGCTTATTGCGCACATCGCAAAGAGCAAAACATTACGCGTCAATCTGCTCTTCTATTCTCTATAGACAAATCACCTCACCACAACCTCCTCCTCATATCTGTCTAGGCCTGGGCAACCTGACAGTATCTTCATCCACGTGCAGTCTCTGACTGTGCGGCACTTTGCCTGAATCAGACTTGTGCATTCATACATACATAGCCAGGGCGCTAAACGGTAACAGCTGTTATTCCGACTATTGTCAGTGTCCATCTGGAATTTCTGATTCAAAGACGGGGCAACGGAGGTACCATCTATCATTTGATTGGGCTCTACTTCTCGTTGGTGAACGTGTTTGTATGAAACCCATATTAGTCCTAGTGAACTAATTTGGTGCAGTACTTGACATTTTGGGTGCACCCGAGTGTGAACAGTGTTTGCGAGTCCCAGGAGAACTGTTGTAATGATATTAAAAATATTGTGGTGTCTTTTTGCGCTTTACTTTACTTTTGTGCGACTATCTCCTGGAGAATCAATCAGCTTTTTTGAAGAATCTTTTGAATTTGGGTACAAAGCGGTGTCCCCAGCACCACTCAGCTTCTCTAGCCTTTCCACAACCAAGTGCGACCTGCAAGGCA
>JACCGJ010000914.1:6160-105948 GCA_013407085.1 Atriophallophorus winterbourni
ATTGATTTTGCCCCGAGTTATAAACAGTCAATGACTTCCGTGAATGTTACAAAGCGATTGTTGTAAGGTCAATTACCTGAGCTCGGTAGTCCTTCAGAGTAAGCAGAATCACTTCGACCAGAAACAAGTGTTCGGACAACTGAGATAAACTTCAAAATCCAATTGATAATGCTGCGAAGGTTGTAATAGACCACACTTTGTTAACTTGAGTGCAAATCCGTTAACATTGGCCGATGAAGCGCAGGACAAACAATAGGAAATTGAATTTTCAAATGTCGGACACAAACATCACTAACTTTATCCGAAACGAATGGTCTGATCTGTGTATAGCATGGATCACGCTTGCGAAGCGTGTCAATCAGATCAGCCCTCCGATTAGCTGTAACATATCACCCTCCAGAGCAATGAAATAATAAGAAGTTCATAACTCTCCGAACAATTTAGAATAAATGCTGCCTAAAAACAGAAACATGTGGGAGATAGCAAGAGCTCTATCGAAGGATATGCCAGATGGCATGCTGAGCCTGAAGTTTCGTACGTGGCGATGGTTTTAACTCAACGAAATCTCCGGACAACTCAGCACAAGTGAATGCCAATACAGATACACTGAGGACATCTGCTGTAATTGTGCAATTCGCCTATAACAGATTGGTGTGAGTTCTGATCTCTGTTATTAGTACAATAAACGTGTGACCAATCGGTGCTTATGTATCTTGACTATTGACATCCGGGTTGAGTCTCGAAGCAATCAACATCTGACCAGCAAACGGGGGATGACTTGCTTAACTTTGGACAGAGGGTCCTTGAGGTGGATAGAAAGAACACCGGGCTTCCATTGACCTGATCTAATCCGCTGTACACGACGTAACAGCTATTTTGAAATAATTATGAGATGACTAGCAAATTAGTGTCAGTGTTCCGTTAAAGTTCAAGTGGACGTACAGTTATTAGGTAGAAATTTTCAGTGTAGAATGAAATTTTCGTAAAAATTTGCCTCCATTAAGTTTTGTCCAAGAATTTTCACAAATCCATGCACAAAACTCGAAACGACCATCTTCCGGTTATGCATCCCGAAATTTCCCATTTATAATGAATTTGCACAAACTCTTTCGATAGTTTAAACGAAGCTTCACTATCTAACACATTTATACCGACTATACCAGTCTTATCGATCACCCGAAGTGAAATTGGGTTGCTTTATATCAATGGATATAGTAATAATGTTTTTTATTGCTCCAAGTGGCCAAATTTCCGTCAAATCTCTTTTACATCATTGCCTGGTTTAGGTACTATGCCAGAGAACACAAATAAAACAAAAATGGATAAAGATACTGATTTGCATGCATTTCCGTCACACAATCCCGACGACCGGTTTGTTGCTGTTTGCACTTATCAGGTACGGACAGTAAGATCAGGATCCGCATACGCTTGAAGCAGTAGAGGAATGGTAAACAAGAATTGTGGCTGCATGCCACTGCATGTGTTTGGGCACATGTGATTGAACAGGTTGGTTGTACTAACCTTACCCATCAGTGTCTTACAAGCACAACTTGTTTATCACAATAATGGGTTTCAGCCAAAAATATATTCCAATTTATTCTCGTCACTATGAGTACTCAATCAGGTTCTAATACTTTACAATCGAACGAAAAAATAAAAATATCCCCAAATAAATGAGAAATCCAATTCCCGTTGTTTTCTCTTACCGATTTAGCATTAGCAGATAAAACGGACTTGTGTTTTTCACATTTGGGTTTGGCGGTACATTTGAATGCCACATGCCATTGAAAAATGCTACTATCTTGGTATTTGTACCGCGGTTCAAACCTGTTCACTCTGTCATGTGAATCGCGTACATTCACTCAATATCATAATCGAATTTTTATCGATTTTCGTCCAGTCGGTTTAAACGATCGATAAACTGAGCCATTGTCGTAAAATTGTCTGCATGTTTGTTAAGCCAATTACGACGGCTCCTGCATTTCAAACATTTAATGATTATCGCCCATCCACCGGTTGACGAAATGGTGAGTGAATTTGCAGTCAACCCGTTTCCGGTCACAAGGGATTTGGCGAATAAAACCCCGTAAGCGAAATTAAGCCTGGACGACTGGGAGTAGACGTAAGCAGAATTTAACGCGACTGGATAAATATAAAAACCGATGTCTCATTCGTGTAGGTTCATATGTTTCGGTCATGATGCGATTAGGCATGCTAAAGGTTAAGAAACGCTTACAAATTTTGCATGCAATTTTCAAAGTCGTAATTTGTAACGGGATTGGTGTATATTATACAGGGTATTTTGATGAATAATAGATTTTTGTCTCTTTATAATAATCTAAATTTATATTTGAAAAATGTACATTATAAGCATAAATTGATATATGTAGAATCAATTCAAGTTTCGCAAAATACTCCGTGTAATGTACTCGTGTACGTGTAGCATAACCCACGAAAATTATTGTAATCACGGAGTACTTTTCGATTAGAAAACTAACACTGCAAAATTAAAATGCCATCAATATTAAACTGCATACGGAAACACGATGGAGTCTCACTGCTACTAAAGCTTTTGCTGTACAGCTGTCTGGGCTTACGGATCCTGGATCCAGGCTGCCTTATTCATACATAGATCAATTTAAACCACAACAAATATCGAACGGGATTATGATTCCTCAAATTGAGGTTCGGTTTTCAAAAAAAATTGTTAACACCTTGGGTGAATGTGGTCTTGACATTTCAAAAGGTCAAACTCAGTTGATAGCGAACGTGGATATATGTCTGCAGGCTGTGATTACTTTATACTCGAGAACTTGTCAAGTGACAACGTAGTTGGATTTCAGGAGCAAAAATATCTCACAAAGCTGCAAACGATGGGCAGTAACCAGGTGATTCTTCCTACTTTGTCCCGTCTCCATTCAGTATCAGATAGAAAATGATGCGTTAAAACGTGTCTCCAATTTGAGCGGTCAAGAGCGAGTTCATGCCGCATTTCAGGGACCATTTCGAGAGCTTCATTGTTTCTTGTGAAGGTCTTCGTATCACAAGTTCCGCCTACGAAAACGTAGAATTCTAAATTTCAAATACTCATGGATTCGGTCTTTTATATTTGGTGAGCCTCCCTATTTTAGCCATGACCAAGCCAGCATAGGAGACGCCTTCACAATAGCCTGAACCCGCTTGGTAGAATAGCACGATAGAGGGATTTGAAGTGTTTTTTCGTCCAATGAGAATATGTCCACAATGAAAATGGAAACTCTTCATTAAATAATTATTATATTTAATTATTATTGGTGTGGTTGTTGTATGGTCGATCATCATAAGGGATTGGTTATTCAATAGAGTATGTATATAATATTACTAATAAATTACTAATAAATATTAAATTACACGAGTTAATCAAGGTTCATCAAAAATATTTACCAGTCCTGATAGTAGTAACGGAAACCTAATTCAATCAGTATTTATCTGAGGAGGAAATTTCCACTCCAAACATGTTTCTTTTTCTTCGTGATCGTATGAGCCGTGGAGGAGGAGGTGTTGCTATTTACTATGATCAACACCTCACGTTCAGAGAAATCACAGACAACGATTTGATACTTGAAGACACATTGTGGAGTTCACTTCAATTAGCAACAAGTGAAAAGTGTGTTGTTTGTGTGATTTACCGACCACCGTCAGAAGGCGAAGCATACAATGCTAGTTTACTTGAGAAAACTCAGCTGGTTGTTTCCAGATATCACAACAACATCCTGATCATGGCTGACTCTAACCTCCCGAATTTAATGAATTTAATGATTCATCGGTGAATTCTTTTGGTCATCTATTCTACGAAATGTTCAACGGAATTCTTTTATTTGACCACATCACAAGCAGTACTCCCATCAGATGCACAAACACACCTTCACGGTGTTGTAGTAATGTTCATATTGACCGGAAAAGTGGATTAATCACTCCGATATACAAAGGCTGAATACAGACCAGTCACATTTTTGCCAGTTGTCTCTAAACTTTTCGAACGATTTGCAGCTGACGAACTTATCAAACATCTGGAACTAAATAAGCTTCTTTTCATCGCACCGCACGGATTTAGGACAGGACACTCCTGATTCACTAATCTACTGATAATTCTTCATAACTGAACTCGAGCCGTGGATAATGGATACCCTATCCATGATTGTTACTTGGATATGTCTAAAGCCTTTGACCGTGTTAACCACAACAGAAATTAGAGCAGCCGCGGTGTGTTGCAGATTATGGGACTGGATACAGGATTACTTGACTGGTAGAGTTATCAGGGTCAGAGTCGATGGCACACTATCCAGCCCAGTAGACGTTATAAGTGGCGTACCTCAAGGCTCAGTCGTGGGGTCAATACTCTTTATGGTGTACGCGAACGATATACCTTAAATCACACGCAGTAAAGTCATTTTATTTGCGGATGACATCAAAGTTTGGACTAGCGTGCGCATAATAGAATATTGCTAAATTCTGCAAAAAGATCTCGATGTACTTCATACGTGTCCTTACAAAATTGCCTGCCATTCAAAATCCAAAAATGTTAAATGTTAAACTTCGTAAATCCTTTGAATTCACATACTATCTAAGATATCATCAACTCTCGTGGGTTTCGAAAAAGAAAGTATTGGATGTGTGGATTAGCAGTAACTTGAAGTCTTCACGGCAGTGTTCTGTTGTATACAAAAAGTCTTGCCAAAGCTTAGCATTGCTCAGAAGGATCTTTGGCAGTTTCACAAAGCAGATACTCCCACGGATAAGTCACACCTATATTCGGTCAACAATGTAGTACGCTGTTCAAGCATGGTCCCCATGGTTACAAAAGGACATGACCTTGCTGCAAGGCGTGTACGATCGCGCTACAAAACTGTTGTATGTATGTATGAAAGCACAAGCCTGATCCACGCAAAGTGCCGTACAGTCATAGACTGCACGTGGGCTAAGATACTGCCAGGTTGCCCAGGCCTAGACAGATATGAGGAAGAAAAAAGAACAGGAAATGGTAGTGAGACTCCAGCCTGTTTCAGCATGCAACTCACTACCTCTGGCCAATCAATTTAGCACGGTGTTAGCCGCACAGCACAAAAGTACTGTACGATTGCACATCCGAACTCATCCGAGTACAAAACTGGTGACCTGACTAACAGACCATACGAGGAGAGGATTGCAACTCTGAACCTGTTTGACTTTTCGTACCGTCGTGTCATGGGTGACTTGATCCTGCTGTTCAACATTCTGCATACAGTGGATCACCCACTTGAACACCTGTTTTATCGGCAGGAAGCAAGTGGTAGCAGATCTCCTGACTACAACTTTAGCATTCCGCACTCTAGATCAAATTGTCCAAGGTTCTTCTTTCCGAGTTTGTTTTATATGGAACTCACTGCCCCTCATGTCATTTATGCATCAAGTCTGAACATGTTCAAGGCTGAACTTGACAAGTATATGTTGACCAAATCCAACCTCGCACCTCAATACTTAAGCCTATTTGGACCATTAAAACTTTGGATTACTTTGAATTACTAATATTATTGTGTAATTTACGTCGAAATATTGATTCTTCTTCGAGAAAATTAATTATCATATTCTTATATGTATTTACCCTATTTCATTTACGTTCACTCAGACACCTTCCAAAGTACTTCAAGGCCTTACCGGACCGTTTAGGTTTGATTTGGAGGGAAAACGAACGAAATTTGACATGACTTTCTTGGACTTGACAGAAGGAGGCTTTGTCACAGTGCGTTAATTTTTCCATTCGATTATGATATAATGTCATCCATATTGCTTCGCTTATATATTACCTCCCTCTTATCTGTTGAACTGCTCTTAATCAGCTGTTTCATTACTGCAACTAACCGCTGCTATCGCCACCATAGTGCAGTGTTAATGAAAGCAGAGTGCACGGCAAGCGTGCACCCACAAGGCCACTCGTTCGTATCGATTTGGTCAGCTGATTCAAATGACCAATCAAATTAAGCTCTTCATTTTGACTGATTCGCTCTCAAGTAACACTGGAATTCGAGGTTAACTTGTATGCTCTAGCTGAATTGTACCTTCGTGTGACATGATGATCGTATGCATAACCGCGAGTAATTAATTTTTCAAGGTCGCCAAAACAGCTGTTATCAGTTCTACATTATACGTGCTCGTAGGAAATCAAGATTACTTACACATGCATAAGATTACACATAATGAAATCTATTGAGTTTGGTGCGTGATTTCCAATTTAAACAAATGGATTCAACCGACAGGATGCCTGCAATACGATCTACCGAAACGCAGTCAGGAACATCTCAGAGAAAAATACTCGTGATGCAAATGTTTCTCTTAGTTCACAATTTTTCCTCATTTTTTAAACAAAAAATCTGTACGCATTGAACACGACTGAAAAATTATATAACACTGAAGAAATTGAATAGTGTTTCTGTGATATGAATGTAGGCAGATGGAATTAATTAGTTTTTAATCCTATTACATCAATTGAACTCGTAAATTGGTGTTTGACTCCCTACCAAACAACAGAGTAGGTGTGGCCCAAACCATGGGGCAGAATGTCAGGATGAAGCTGCGTTTTTACATATTGTTTCTACCGATTTCACAACTAGATGTGCTAAGTAGCAATTGTCAAACAAAATGGTCGTATGTTCAAGCTTTCCATCACAACTGAAAAATGGGTTAAATCACGTCTCCTAGGTCGCTTCAACAATACGCTGAAAGTATCCTCGGTCCAGTGAGGAAAAGGTTTTGTTAGATGCTTGTGCTCTTGAACAAGGTAGGTTTACCAGAGATCAACATTTAGCGACCAAAAAATTTCATTATTAGCGCTCAGCTGACTCTTTTGCTTAGCATATGATTCCGAAGGCAAATTTTAAGCAACTATTCGGGTCATTCAATAGTATTTTTTGCGATTATGACATCCAGCAAGTCTTAGTAGAATAAAAACATTTATAAACTATGGAGTTGTAACCCACCGTTGTATAAAGTTGGCACGATCAACCAATTTCTTTTTCTTCTTCTCTAATCACATGTACCCACACTCACAAGTCGATGGGGGGGTTGAACACGCATTTGCAGACAAATAAGGATTTTTGTTTCAAGCAAATATGTTTAACCCTATCCACATTTATATGGGCACGTGTAAATTGATCCTGCCAACCTCATCAAACAGTGGCTCATAAGTGTATACTTTGTCAATCATTTCTCCGCTATTTCATGGCCTGTGGACCATGATCATACTGACCCTACCCGATGAGTGTAAACAGCACGAAGCCGGTTCTGGGATGTTTGTGTTGGAAGTGCATGCGTATTTTCTAACAAAAAATCTGTGCCCACGATCTGACACATCAAAACGCTCACTATAGGTTAAAGTGTTGTATGATCACATTTCCGTGTTAGGACCAAGATTCCATTTCAGAAGCGAAATGTTATTGAACCGAAATTTTTCAATGATGACGTCTACCGGTCCGAAACGAGCTCTATTATCTGCGTTAATTGAATGATATCTTCTTGAGCGTACAGTTGAGCTATGGGTGGATATAAAGCGAATTAAAGTGTGGCCGCTAATAAATAAAAAATATTTTCTTTTCTATTGTTGACCCCAGTCCACTTATTCATTTCAGCAAAACATGGGATACACTTTGTTCATTTTCATGGTATTTTTAATTGGTATTTCAGAGCGGTATTTGGAATGTGGATACTGGAGTGAAGGTAATTCCCAAAGCCCCAAAGACAACGAAAAAGCACCCTGCTATTGATAAATCGATAGTGCTCAAAGTATCCACAGTCTCTGTGAGTGAATTTTACTCTCAAACGTTTAGCTATGAAAAACCGATCACTGAAAACATTGCTTCGGCGTTCACAGGACCCCCCATTCATGATATCTATCGAATCCGATGCCTACGGGAACCCGTTACCGAATCCAGAGGCATGGACGGGCTACTGCAAGGATCTGTTAGATGGTCTGGCAGCCGAAGTGGGATTCAACTATACAATTCATGTTCCAGCCGATAAAACCTACGGTTCTTCCATTCAATTGCCCAACGGGACTGTGGTGTACAACAACGGGATCATGGGAGAATTGGTTCGAAATGTAATTCATATTCATTTCCTCTATCATCAGTTTATCATTCGAAACCAAATTGTGAATTCCTCAAAACCAGAATGAACGATTGTGTGGCTGTTGCTCTAGTGATGGCTGAGCTCCTTTGGCCGAAATTTGCCACGAGAGTACGATGTTCAAACTGTCTCCCGTGTAAAATCGTGAAAATATTTTTTTCCTGCAGCATTCACGTTCATGTTCATTTATCATCGTTCAACTCGTGCACATTTGATAGTTGTGCAGTGTATGCTGTGGTTAATCGTTTGTGATCAATACCTCATACTCACTCTCTCAATTGATGGTTCGAACTCTATTTCCATTGCCAGCATGGGCCAAAGATTACTGCATTTATATCAAGTTTCAGGGGCCAAGATTTGAGCTGTCGAATGTTCAATAACTTTGGTTCTATTCAAACTTTAAAAATACATGACGCATTTTTTATATATTACCAGAGTAGAACCCAAGTAATAATTATCTTAATGCTTAACGCTGAAAATCCTTTATGCTATTAGTCACTATTGACAAACTAAAGCGTAGCCAGAACAAAGGCAGACCCTTCAGGCAAAGAGCTTCATCGTCTCTGACCAAAAGGAAATTAGGCTGTGGCTCATCTGTATTTATACACTGTTTCTGGCGAAAAACAATATGACCGACAAATGCACCAACCAGAATCGAGCATCATAAATTCAAAGGGTTTTAAAGGTTAATGCATTGTGATCCCCATTTCTTACACACCACTACCGGTTTCTGGCTGTTTGCCGTCATCAGGTGGAGGCAGTAAGATTAGGTTCAGTGAGCCTTGAAACAGTGAAGAGGTTTTAAAGGTCATAATGAGTTTTTGAGGAAAACAAAACAATTGGTACATTGGCCTTGATCACGGGATATAGATGGTTGATGTCAAAGATATTCGACAACCCTCAGGTTCGACGTTCCGCATCGTTTACTCTATTTACCTCGCGTTTGAACATGAATAGGATCGGAGATAATAATTGCACAAATGCTCCCCCACTTGCTCATTATAATGATGTGAAGCATAGCTTCCTACGAAGACGCTTTGAACGCAAATAACTAATTGGAGAATGTAAATTCGAGCGTTTGATCTATAGCGGACGACATGAAACCAGTTTTGGGTTTGATGTTACAAAAAGTGAACCAATATGAATGATGGTTTAAATCCATATTTGCAACTTTCTCGACAACCTTTTCGGCCGGTTTCGTGGTGTTTGCACTCATCAGGTAGGGACAGTAGGATCAGGATCCGAATGTCGTGCATGTTGGTCATTATAATGTAGCACACACACCCCTTCACTTATGTGGATCACTTTTTTCAATTCAATTAAATTTTAATGATCTAAAAAGCATAGAGTTTTACAGAAAATGCAGAATATTATGGAAAATACGAATGACGTAACAGGCAGAAACGGCATTGTGTTGCTTAATAAAAAAGTTTAGGAATTAATAGAAAATTCAAAGGGCAGAATTTGTTTTCGGTTGTACTTATGTGACATATGTATATCCACGGGGTCTGGATGTATAGTTTTGTTCAATGCATGAGTTAGGGGCCAGGAAGGCATCAAGGTTTCTCTAAGTCATGTTTTGATTGGAGGAGTTCACAAAATTCTCAGGTAGATTGCTCCAGGTTTCTAGCTATGAATAAAAGACTAGCTTTACCCAGCAAATCAGTTTCATTATATCGGTTCAGTCATCTGGGATCATCTCTCTCGTTGTACCCTATGAACAACAAGCATTTTGGCTGAAGCATCTTCCGTCTTGCCTCGTTTGCGTCTAAACGCGCACACAGCACAAAACAAGCAGCTAAGTGTGAAGTTGTCACGTAGAGGCTTTGTATTTTACTATCCACATATCGCGGCGATACGATGTCAGATGTCTTTGCCGGTCCAAACCTCTATGATGTTGATAGTCCGCGCCTGGAGGTCATATGTGTCGGAGGCTGGTGTTCCGAAAATTATCAGTGACCTTGATTAGTAATCTTTATGAGTGCACTCTATGCACTCTAAAATAGGTGCTTGCTGAATTCACGTCAACGTGCAACGTTTGCCTTGGACATCCAATTCTATAATCCCACGTTATGTTAGGACACGTGAAGCCTGCTGAGCGAAAGCAACTTGGAACTACTCATGAATTTCACGATCCAGTTTGTTTGATGGTTTGACAGCAATGCGCTCGCCCGATTTGCATGTGTCCTTTCTAATTACGTGATGAAATAATGTTATCCAATCTCAAATACCAATCAAACCGCAAACTTTCCATTTGCATGCTTTCAGGAGGTAGATATGGCAGCTGCAGCATTGACCATCACATACGAACGAGAGAAAGTCGTGGACTTCAGCACTCCGTGGATGACGATCGGTGGAAGCATTTTGTTCACTCGACCGAAAAGTCAAAAACCCTCGTTGTTTTCATTCCTCCAACCACTCGCGCCCAAGGTATGCTGTGATCGATCGGAATAATGCACTTTTTCATTTGTGTCTAACTGTAATACACACAGTATCCGTTTTATCTAGCCCTATGCACATTTACTGTTTTGTCAGACTAATACATGGTGAGATGAGTCCTTAATTGGTATAGACTTAACCATATCATGACAATCATTGAGTTCCAACCTCTTCTGACGGATCTTATGGTGTGCCATCGGGAGGTATCAATATGATGAAGACTCATCATGTGCACGTTCGGACTGTGAGATCGGTACTTGTCCAATACTTTGCTTACAGAATCCATAGTAATGGAATGGTTTTGTTCATAATTATTCACTTTTGTAGCAATTTCGTCTATAACTGTTTACATTTTCGCTCAACTAAGAAACTGAATGTAGTGCGGCCGAAGATGCAATAGGCATACTCTTTCTATCTATCTATCTATCTATCTATCTATCTATCTATCTATCTATCTATCTATCTATCTTCTATCTATCTATCTATCTATCTATCTATCTATCTATCTATCTATCTATCTATCTATCTTCTATCTATCTCACTTGTGTGCTACGAGGAAAGGTTTACAATTCACTTTGATCGTGCCTGACTTGCATTTGATAAACGCGAATGCACGCTGTGCTAGGCTACTCTGTAAACTGATTCTGACCTTACCATCTTGAATTGACGCACCTCTAGGAACATCATAGGTTGCTTGGTGTTGGGAATAGAGTGCTATTTAATCGGTCATCCAATTCCGGCATTAACATTAGTTATGACGATGCAAGGTTGCATTGAATTTGCTCCGGCAAATTGCATACAAATTTGTTTCTAATAAGACGATCGATTTCTTTCACTTCCAACTCGGCGAGTCTCGGGTAACAATATGTTGCTCATCGCTTTATGAACCACGAATTATGATGCATTATCAGACGAGTTATATCGCATAATGTAGATTCGATAGATTTGAGGCATCTTTATTTATTCTTCGAATATTGAACCTATATCTCATGGTTTACCCAAAGAGTTACTGCATAACGAGTTACTGCATAACGCCCCCAAATAAATGACGGCTAAATTGGTTATTGATTGATTCATTCATTAGATTACTTGTAATTCATATTAAGCTCTCTGATTGAAGTTGTTGTTGCATCATTAATGGATTGGTGAATTAACATGCGCTCATCAGACCAAGGGTGTCAGTACAAACAGAGATCGAACTTATATCGCTGAAAATTCGTGTACTCGAATAAAGCAATTTTTCTTCTTCTTCTTTTTAAATTTCATTCACCTGACCAATCCTAAGCTGCTTAAGAACTGGACAGGCCATGGTGGGTGCTGCGCTCGTTAACCCTTAACTGCCTGAATTATTTTACTAGCTTCACCTCACTTCCTTTGTTTGTTGACAACTGGCGAGCCGCATGGCTCAGCCGTCTCAAACGAGTATCAAACGAGAGCAGAACGTGTGCCGAATCCGATACTCCCGGCATACGGAAGTGATCTGTCTAATTTATCCTATCATAAACCTTTAAATTTTGTGTACCGAATTTGACCCATTCGACCGTTAAGGGTTAAGATAGACAGGCGCGATCAATATCAACTGACACACCACCACCCCTAGTTGCCGTATAATCCCTCAATTGTTTTGGTCTTGGCAGGGTGAATGACATCTGCTGACAGATTAGCTCGATTGCGTAATCGGTGCGCACACTAGGGGTCACACACGTTAATATTTATTCGCTGCAGAACTGGACGCCAAATTGTGGAGATAGCAGCCCCATCCATCTTATTGACTGCATTCTTACTAGCCTTAGTTATCTCAACCCCCTCAGCGTGAAGTCGTTCCATGTTCTACGTTATCAAGATCAACGCTGTGACCTGAGTCCAGCACGGGTTCAGCTAGTGCCGAAACTCTGATCAGTGATTGATGTTCACTGGAATTGCGTGGCTGCTTACAGATTCGATTTTTGTGTTCATTTATCCTAGTACTGAGTTCTCTGGATGTTTGCTCGATATATACTCCCGAGCAACCCTTGCGGTTGATTTTAGAAACGCAATTCGTCGGGCAGCCTGAAGGTGTCTTATCCTTGAGACAGAAATCACAGCGTGGATCTTGATAACGTAAAAGTGATAGGACAAGGGGTAAAACCATACATGGAACGACTTCACGCTGAGGCGGTTGAGATAACCAAGGCTGGTAAGAGTGTGGTCAATAAGGTGGATGGGGCTTATATCTCCATAATTTGGCGTCCGGTTCTGCAGCGGATAATCATTAACGTGCGTGATCCCTAGAGTGCGCACCGATTACGCAATCGAGCTAATCTGTCAGCAGATGTCATTCACACCTGCGACGATCAAAAATTAAGGGATTATACGGTATGTAAGGATGGTCGCGCCTATCTTAACAAGCGCAATACCCACCATGGCCTGTGCGGTTCTTAACCAGCTTAGGATTAGTCAGGTGAATGAAATTTAAGCTTGATCTATGTTCGTATTGGCACCCTTGGGCTGACGAAACTTCTGAGTCAGGAGCGAAAGGTTACCAACAAACTACTCTCACCGATTCATTACAAACTATCTTTTTCATGAATACGATTTCCAGATCGGCCACGAATAGTTTCCAGTAACATGTGCTCACACTTTCAGGTTTGGGTCTACGTGGTTGCCATCTACCTGGCGGTATGCCTCTGCATGTTCTTCGCCGCACGTCTGTCCCCGTACGAGTGGAAAGCTCCCCACCCATGCGATGAGGACTCGGATGTAACGAAGAACCAATTCACGTTGTTGAACAGTTTCTATTACTACATCTCCGCGCTGCTGAATCAAGGTGAGTAGATTATGGTTGATTACAATCTTGTGTTGAACACGTGCAATTTCTGGAATAGTCTCAATCGTCTGGAATCCTCCTTGCTCGTTTGCTGAATCATTAGGATTCATACTATCATGAGCCAACAGCTTAAAAATATCGATTGATAGACTTAATAAGTTTTATCGAATTTATGCTTGAAACAATCTCCTTGTCTATGGAATTTGAAAAAAGCAATTAATATTTTGGCCACTCTGATTAGACTTGTCTAATAGCAGTTGTGTATGGTTTGAGACATGTGGTGTTTCAAACCGGAGCCTTTCGTGTCATTGCTTAGCATGAATTTCACATTTTGTGAAAAATACTTAACTCTAACTGCTAGTAAAGGAGTGTTACTCAACTTCAAACAATCAACTGTAGAATTAACATCACAATGTTCTTTATGTACTTGTTACACTGTGGCGAACACTGATTCTTACTTCGAGTGATGAATGTATTATGGGGTTGATCTACCGTTCGCCCAACCACAAACATAGGCTACTCGATGGGTTACGCTATGGGATAAAGTTGCGTGCCACTGGGTGAGTGACAATGATTCTTCAATGGCTTTACATCCGGGACGATCAATCGTAACAAGCAGTTGACCGTCAAAGCTTAACCATCTTGGATTACGCACCCCCTTTATAACCATGTGCATGGAATAACTCATATGAGAGGATCAGACCAACCATCTAATCTAGACCTAATACCCACGTCTGAACGAACCGTTGAAGAGATTACTGTCCACAAACCACCTGTTGGAGGAAGCGATTTTATTCTTCTGGCATTTGAGTATGCTAGTTGCGCTAGACTTGGAAGCGGCTAGATTGCCATTTTCTGTGGGCCGCTTTCAGAAGTTTCAGTTATGTGTTGGTACAGTGTCTGATCATGGAAAATAAAACATGCGTTTTGCATAATTTCATCAATATCACGATTTATCGTTTGTAATCATGCCAGTGATGGTTTGTCTACCCTCGGATCGTGTACAACTTTATTAAATCAATTGCTCTGTCATAGATCCGCTAGGAACATAACCATGATTCCCAAGATATTATAGGATAATTCTGTACCATGGTATTTACATGGTTAATGCCTTATCCAGAAAACATGAGCTTCTCACATTCCTGTCTTTCTTTATGACTCAGGAGTTGAACTCGCTCCACAAGCGACATCTACGCGATTACTGACCGGCGTTTGGTGGTTCTTCGGGCTCATCATCATCGCCACGTACACCGCCAATTTGGCCGCATTCTTGACCGTGGAAGATACCAAATCTCCGATTGAGAGCGTGGAGGATTTGGCCAATCAGGAGAAGATAAAATATGGTACGCTCAGAAGTGGATCCAGCCGCGATTTCTTCAGAGTAGGTTTGTTTTGCAGTCAAAGGTTGCTTAAAATCATTTCAACTTGTGGAAATATAGTTCGGAAACCATCATTCAGTGATAGTTTAGAATGAACCTTCACTTTGGGTTTAGGATCGACTTTATATTCAGGGTATCAATGTGAGCTCAGTATTCAAAATGACTGGGTCCAGACTGGCCAAGTTGCACACCAAATTTTAGGGTCTATAGACGGCACATCCGTTAGAGGACATATGTTGAAACAAAATCGAGGGGAGACCTACATGTAAATATGGGTAGTGGAAACTCACCTTGCTTTGAACACGAACATCTTTCAACTACGGAAGAAAGGGTGAAACTTACTGAGTATTAATTGTGAAACTTGTGTCAACGATCATTCCCAGTTATGAATGGAATCATCAAAAACCCTCCTCGCAAGCAAAACCTTCACTCAGTATTAACATAGTTCATCTCTTATGAGGCTAATTGGAACGATAAGTACCTCCGGCTTCTTTATCACGCAGTGGTACATTCAATTCAAGGTGCTTCATGATACGTAATGATAATGATACATTGGTATTATTGACAGTGAACGGACTATCGAACTAGCATGAATCAAGATCGATCGTAAGTGCATATTGTGACTGCAGTTCACTGTACAGACATTGTGTTATTCATTCATTCGTTCAATACACGAGTTCAGTTATGGTTGTGTTATGTCGAACCCAAGGCTGAGCCAGTAGTTACACATCACAGATATAACAATTAGCGACAGGGTGCGGTGAAATTCTTTCAAATATCGAAGAATATTATTATCGCTGGACCTCATTGAAGAATTATTCAACATTCAGCTGCAGTTAATAGAGAAAGTCGCATTCCATCTAATAAACAGTTCAAGTTCAGGGGAACCAGTCGACATTTCAGCGAGAAACTTCAACGAATTTCAGTCTCATTCAGATAATGGAGTCACATTTGATTCATTGAAGTCGAAAATTCACACAGAAAATGCTTCCACGAAACATGCGCTGCAGTCTCCTAGAAATTATGAGTTTCAATAAAAAGTTGTATTAGGGTTAGAATCCGACCCCAGCCTGAAGTTAAAAATAGAGTGAAAATGTCGAACAGTGAAGTATTTCAAACATGAATATGAAATCAGAGAACAATCTATGCTGCCTCCAGTTTCATAGGTAATTGCGATTCGATCTTGCAGAAGAACAAGCTCAAAATATCCCAACAACAGAACACAACAAAACAAACCTCGGTGTGCATGCTGGCATTGTGGAATGTGGACACAAGCAACACAGATGCCAGAATTGTGAAATTGTTGATCATACAAAGAAACTTTGACGCAGAACGCGTCTGAAATTCATAACAAATATGTTTCATAATAGCTTAAGAAACAAGTGTATTTCAACTCTGTTTGCATCCTCTGAATCAAAATCTGTGACACAATGGAATTTCGCAAAGTATTCATTCTCTACTCAAAATTTGGAAAGATTTTTAGATAGTAAATACACAAGACCAGGTCCGTCGAAGATTACAGCTATGCGCAAAATTACAGTACCTCCCAACACATCAGAGATATAACAACATTTTACTTAACGTAAACATAAACTAGTGATAATTAGGATGTAAGTGGAGTGTAAAACATATGCTGAAATTCAGATTACTCCGTGGGAATGGGGTACCATCTTTGAAGAGCTTGTAGAAAACCGAAGGGAGTCATGTCACGAAGCCGCATTTAAAATCAGTCGAGCACTTTTTGCGAGCGCCGTCATTGAGTGCATAAAAGGTCACATTGTCGGCCGTTTTGTCCGTCACTGTAACTATGGCACCCAGGGTGAGGGGCAGTGTCTAGGGTTGTTTATCGATCGGTTGGGTGGAGACAAGTTGGTGCGACGTGACACAAGCGACATAGGGCGCTGACGTGTACGCAAAATCATGCTGCTCGGCGATTTCGGTTTTTATCCAAAGGAACGATCCATCGATTCGATCTTCATAACGACATTTGAGTATTTGCGATATTCCGACTCGCGAGCGATATTTTGGTGGGAACTTGAAGATTGATATTAAAGACGCGTTCTATAACTGGACATGATGGAGAGTTAGCGTTGAGTAAATTTTCACGTAAAATAAGCCTCCACACTCAAAACATGAAAAGGATAGTTATTTCTTTGTTTACCGCATTCCCACTGTTTCAAGGCTCACTGAACCTAATCTTACTGTCTCCACCTGATGACGGCAAACAGCCTGAAGCCGGTAGTGGTGTGTAAGGGATGGGGATGTGAGCAACACAATGCTATAGTTATTTATGTTCAGCGTCTGCAAATTGTGTTATATAAATAGTGTTCGGATGAAATACTGAAGACTAACTGAAATGCACTTAATAATGTCAATGAAGCGGACATTTACACCATCTAGCTCTACACAGACTGTAGCTGCATAACATGAGCTAAGGTGTCGATAGTCCTTCATTGCGAATCACCAAAGGTTTATGGTAATTATTCTCACTGATCAAGATCACATGATTTCCCATAAATTTCCCTATTACCTATCAACCCCTAATCTTAAAGTAGGATTCAGTTCAGTAATACCTTTTTACTGCAAGACCTGCAGATTACGTGACACATATGTAATTGATATACATACCTATGCTACTCCCAACACGGTTGCATGACCAATCACCCTTTCTCTTTTTCCAACCAGACAACCGCCATTCCCACCTTTAAGAAAATGGGCGAGTTCATGGACAAGTATCCCGACGCCACCTCCCCGGACACCAAGACCGGGATCGAACGGGTTCGGAAAGGAGGCTACGCGTTCGTGCTGGAATCCTCGTGGCTGGAATACTACGTGCAACGAGATTGCCAGTTGATGCAAGTCGGATCGCTGCTTGATTCCAAGGGTTATGGGATTGGATTTCCACAAGGTTGGTGGCTGTGTTCTCGATCGATGTTTCAATGTGCTCGAGCGTTTATTCTATTTTTGCTTTTTAATTATCTCCTGTATTCGGTCCATGTGAGTCGGGAAGACAGCTCGTGCATTGCGTTACACTGGAAACAGTCAAAACAGAATGTCCAACTCAGAAACTCGATTCTAAGCTGTTGGACCAGTTCCATCGATGAGACCTTGCCTCATTAGACATACGGATATTTGCATTTAAACTTTTGTACACCGTTTCATATATTCTGGGAAATTGTTGTGAGTATCAAGCTATAAGCATGATAAGATAGTAGCACACCGACCGAACAAGCTCCACAATGGGTTGTTCCCTTTACATTTACAAGGAACATAAATAAATTCAACTGTGGTTTCAATTTCATCGATGCCCCAATACTGAAGTAGATCTTGTGTTTTATAAACCGCATGTTAAACATGCTTGCACAGAACCGGTCCAAATGATTTCACGTTATCAGTGAATATGAACTAAACAATTGTAATGATACCTTTAGGTCACACACCCTGAATTGTACTAACACCAATTTCTTGTTAATCACCTGATCGGTTATCGCGTTGCATCAATGTTCTTTTTATCGACCAATCAGGATCAATCTGGCGAGACCGAATATCTCAGGCTATTTTGAAACTTCAAAGTGACCAGGTTTTGTCGAAATTGAAACGAAAATGGTGGATTGAGTTCAACGTCAGCGATCCATGCACCTCGTCCAGCAACAAAGCGCCCAGTCCGTTGGGTGTGGAACAAGTCGGTGGTGTGTTTATCATGCTGTTGGTCGGTTTCGCGTTGGGATTCATCGTGTCTGTGGTGGAATTTGTGATTGCGACGCGAGATCAGAAGAGGGTGAGTGCGAAGCGAAACTTCCCATCGATTCATGGTGGTGATGTATGTGGGATGCAGTACTTTCGCAAAATGTAGCGAAAGCCTCAGTCAATACTACAATTAACACGATGATCAGATGAGGCGAATTATCTGAGTCGTGGTATTTGATAAACCAATTTGCTAATTCGGTAAATTCTTACGCATGATTGAGACAATTTCGCGCATCTTTGGGTTATAAAGGGTTGCGCTTGTATGGAGGAAAAACAGAAGAAATACCGGTCTTCATGATTAGCGAAGATTCAGAATGCTGGATTGAAGGTTCTTCTTTAAAAGGTTGGAATGCTTATCAACTACACGGAGCACAGTTTTACATCATTCCCCTCATTTCCAATTCCCGTAAGATCTTGATACGGAAGCCCTGAGAGAGTAGGCAGATGATGAACTTGTAGAAATTTGAGAACTAGTATTGCCTTCAAAAATCGTTTATCTTGATCAAGGGTTGAGTCGTAATGTCTTTCCTTTGTTTCTCGCTTTCTCTGTGCAAACATTTCTAACGATTTTATTCACAGCTTAACCAAGATGAGCTTAGCCGATCCTGATCCTGCTGTCCCAACCTGATGAGTGCAAACAGCACAAAACCGGTCGTGGTGTGTGTGTGTGATGGAAATACATGCAAATGAGTTTTTAAGTTAGGAAACACTTTGACAAAATAACCCACAATAACGAACGTCAATGAAAAACTTGTCCATGATCTAGGAAATAATCGGGACATTTTGCCGGTTAATCATTTGATGAATTATCTAATGAGGTTACACAAAAGTGCTTTTATTCACCAAAGCTAAACTTTCCTTGGGGTGATGGAAACGAGAGACACGGATTCAGTCCACCTCAGATTGAACTTTTGCTAGTTGGATGAACCAAATTTTCTCACATTTTCATGCGGTACCGAAAGCGTACAGCAGATTTTGCGGGCTGTCCACTAGCTTAGGTGCACATTGATATAAACGTTTGACCTGAGTTTTGGAGCCAATACACCCAGGTGTGGGTGGTTTAGTCCAGGAACGTTTCCGGTGAAGACATCCAAAGATACGCCTTAGCAAACGCGACAGACTAGAGGCGCATTTGCCTACTGGGTCATCTTGTATGCTATTTATCAGACCATCATTTAATCTAGATATCTGTTTTGCAGCGGAAAATGTGGAGTTTTTTGAAAGTTTAACGTTCAGCGGAAAATTCATTTCAATCCACCAGTCATGCATTGCAATCCAATCTTTCTGTAGGGGAGAACAACCTTCAATGCAGTTGGTTTGCCTACCTATTTATGTATCATGGCCATCCTGCAGTCATTTAATTTTCGTACATTTTTCAGCATGCGCAGACCTTTAAGGATTATCAAAGAATTATTCGGAAACTGATTGCATTCACCCCGATCTCTAGTCAAACTGCGGTTGCTGCATTTTCGATTAGTCTGCCACCTGTAACGTTGAACAAGTTAACTAATTATATATCGGAAGCTTGCCATTAAATCCTTGATACCCCTTGTTAGCGTTAATGTAAATTTATCGCAATGCCACTTAATTCTCTCCCAAACAATACTCATAATTCATGACTGGATTTTGATTGGTTCACTGTCCGAGCCAGCACCATTCACCAAACTTTTATCGATTTTTCAGACGGCAATGATCCGCGGAATGTGGCGGGAATTGAAATTCGCCGCGCGATGCTTGACCACCTCGAAGCGCTTGAAATCGGAAGTTCACAAACTCCCTCGATCACGATCCAACATCAAATTGGTCTCGTCCATCCCAAGTTACATGAACATACTCGATCGAAAATCGATGAACCACGATTCGAAACCACCCAATCCGTTACAACCAAACGCTGAACCGAATGTCAACGAACTGCCAGCCCGTAGTTCACCGCCAGACTATTTGGCAGTGACGCGACAGACAACGAACTGTCGAGCTCAACCGAGATCTAGACAACGATAAACCGTCTGTGTCGATTGGTTGGTTGTCCGTGGCGATTCTCGGTGTAGATAACTTTGAAAGTTTCGCCTTTTGTTTGTGTAGGAATTTCCAAGCAAACATGTTGACGCATTTGAAGCAACAAGAGCCCATGTGTTGCACGGCTTGAAGTTAACTCAATTATTCAAGTGTTTCTTTTGTAAACAATTTCCTTTTACCTGTGAAAGATTTCAAACGCAAAGTGCTTTTTCAGTGTTAAAATACATCTAGTTACTTACGTTATTCTGAACAATGACAGTATTTACTAAGTACGAAAAACTGAACACACAGTTGCACGAGTGAATAAAACAGGCTTATAAAAACTAGCTGGAAGCATACTCATCTGAGGTCACTTAGACGGGTCTCACAACTGTTGTGTTCAACGGGGCAAGTTTGTGCTAAGTAGTACAGTGGAACCGGGGTACAACGAATCGCTGGGGAGAGAGTAAAATGTTCGTTATAAGCGGAGTTCGTTGTAAGTAAACCGCATTGTCAGACATGTAATTTTACCGCCGTTTTTCTGTACACGTGTACACAAGTGAAGAATGTCTTACCTTTGTATGTTTTTGCATGCGTGTAATCCATTTGATGATTAGATGATGCCACAGCACACATATCACAACATTAAATCCATGTTCATGTTATCAATAGTAAATTTATTCTAAAACGAAGCAGTAAAAACATCTTGCACACACACTGGTAGTCCAATCTCACGCTTTCATGAAGTAGCTGGCGATGCTCTTTTGTTTAAGTTTTGACTTCGCCACCGCCTCGATCTCTCTCTCCACAAATTCAAGTTCTCTTTCGACGTCTGTTCCTTCTATCCTAAAAATCTCCTGCAGAGATCAAGAGCACTCCTGGCATCTTTCACAGACGGAGCTACCAGTCACAGAGAATTCACGTGATTTTCTTGTGCGTGCGTGCGAGTCAGTTAGCACACTGTAGGCCAGGCTGCCTGTGTCTCGCCAAGCTGTGTCAGTTCTATTCTTAACGCACTGCAGGCCACTCTTGACGGAGCGTTGTGGGTTAAAGCCAAGACAAAGCGAGTTCGTTGTATGCATGAACTTTATTGAACAAACATAGCTTTCGGGAACATGTACGGTGTTCGTAATAAGCGAGATTCGTAACGAACAGATTCGTTGTACGAATGTTTTAAATAGGCTTACAAATAAGGAATTTATTTGGGAAATCATGGTGTGTTCGTTCAAAGCGGGAATTCGTTGTAAGCGAGTTCGTTGTAGGTGGGTTCCACTGTATTTGACTTTGGCCTGAACAACCTGAAAACATCTTAGCCCACATGCAGCTTAGGGTTGTGTGGCACTTTGCCTGGATTAGACTTGTGATTTCATGTGTTCGTTGAACTCGGTCTACGTCAATTTTGTCCAAGGGTTTTTATTCCTGGTACAACTTCATTTGGATCATTTTTCTCGCAGACAAGTTCGATATTTATACGAACGAATCTTATTTTAACATACCTAGACAATACATGACATCTTTTACCTATTAATACTATGGATCTCCCTAACGCCTCAACTATATATATATATTGTCCTTATACAATAGGCTTTTTATAAAATAAGTTGTTAAAACTTGAATCCTTGATAGTATTGGTTATTTAAATTCTTGCAATTTTGCCCTTCATCGGACGACAGTAATCTAAATTCAGATATTTTATGGTTGGAAAGGGTATTAGTTTAACAAATATCATGTGACAACAACAAAATCATTTAAGAGTTTAACACAGACAATCGAGCCGAACTTGCGCTTTCAGAAACGATTAGTACATAAGTATTTATAACCCTGGTCACTGCCGATATAGACCGAATGAGATTTAATGTGACTTGACGCTTGATATTGATCACATCCATTGTTCAGTGTTATGCTTGGAATTGTACAGCTTGATGTGAAATAATGAAGTAATTTACTTCTCCCAGAGCGTTGACGTATAGTTAGCAAACGATGCTCGTTGAAACAAATCCTAGCGGAGAAACGGTTACGGCGGACTAGAGTTAAGAATGTGCATTCCACGGTTGAGGCACTTCGCCTAAACTTTCGCTCCTTTCTTATATGATTTCACTCTCTTTCTCTGATCACTACTACTATATGTTCGTCTACTGTCTATTATTCAATTACTGTCTCAGTGCACGTGTAACCTAATTTTATTGCCCCAACTATTTGCGTACAATCACCTTGAAACATGTGGCGCTGTGTGTGTGTGCACGATGAGAAAGCTGGCAAACAGTTTTTCGAACCCGCACACATGTGTAATGCACTGCAGTGGTAGCCCGTCTATACTGTTGGATGCACTCATTCACAGCGTATATAAAGGATTCTCTCTCTATATATGTGGCAATGCACTGTGTACAATTGTCAAGCTTTCAACATGCATTGCTTTCGTTGTAATTTAGGGTCACTACCACTCACTCGGCTTGTCAATTTTCTGTCGAATCGTGCGCAATCAGAAAATAGCCCAACCCACACGCCAACTGGTAGACCGACAGTAATTTCGCATTTGTCGAAGCTTTGAAGTCCTCCTTACTGAATTACTCCTCAAATTGAGCACACTATTTCTGTGAGGACAAAAGGGGTTCACTTGAATACAGAAAACCTCACAGTCACCTCTTTAGATAAACAATGATGGTCAATTGAATAAGCTGCACGTCTTTACTAATACACAAACTTGAAACTATTGTGACCCAATAGTTTGTGGTCAATGGCATAGTGCATCACAATGCAATCGATGAAGTCTCAGCATTCAAGCAAATCGTTTTTCATATCACCATGTGTCATGTATAGGCAAATGTGTTCAAAATACTATCGACGCATTCCGTAATGCTCCGTAATCCACAAAAATGGGTGCCTCTAGGAAAACTGTGGCGCTCACCTCCCCATCAGTTACATTCCAAAACCGTCATCAGGTTCAGTGAGACTGGAAATAGTTGCAAAGTAGTAAACAAAGTTAAACTTGTTGAACAGGGTTCTTACAAAGATCCACAGTGTTCAAACACAGAATCACAAACTGATACCTCACCACGGTCTCAAGACGCCTATAAAAGACGGAGAAACGGTATAATCTTCATACATTTGCAAAATACACTAACATTTTGAAAAGGAGACAATTGCTCAAAATCGTCGATAGTTCAATGTTGATGGATGCACACTGTACAGAAAAAAATAATGCTCGATCGATAAATCACGTTCGAAAAAGTTTCTATCCTTTGTACAACCGCGTCGAAATATTGATTTTTTTCCGACAGAAAAAATCGATATTGATTATAGACCACTCTTGAATTTGATCGGTGGTTTACTTATAAATATCGGTGGAGGTGGAGGTATTGGAGACTTTGCGACAGTCGGACGATTTTCTTTGATGAAACCGTTTAGCTCGCCATTCCGCTTGCAATTAATCGAGTTGATTGTTGATTGTACGGAAACCGAGGAATTGGTTTTACCGTTCACGGTTTCGTCCATAAATTTCTCCGGGGGTGGTATAGTGGGGTTTGATATCGTGGAGATACGTTCAAGGGCTTTCTTGTGGAATTTCTCGGCCGCGATTTTAAACGAGGCTTCTCCAGTTTGCGAAAGAGATATACTTCTGTCGAAACTGACCGAGTTCCCTTTCGCGCACACAGCTTGGTCCCCTGTTTTGGTGTACAACGTACTGGTACTTGTTATAGATGGTTTGGTGTCCAAGATTGGGCAAGGATCATCCGTGTCTTCATTGGATTGTTGGTCCAACTTTTGACGGCGCAATTCTAAGGCCTGTTTTAGATGATCAGTGAAGTTAATTGGCGCGGATTTATTCTTCTGCGTATCGTCTCTTGTCCCATTCGGTTGACTAAACAGGTTCGGGGGTTGTGTGTTTTGATTTACTTTGGTGGCGTTCAACTCTTCCGGAGGAGGTGGCAATGGTAGTTGATCATCGATCGATAACGAAGTAAACTGCCTTGCTTTACTCGGTGGTAGATGGGTGATTGTGTTTCGATTAGAGGAAGATGAGGTTGAATCAATGCCGTTCGAGATTGATTTCTGTTGATTGCTAGCTCCATTCAGGCGAGGTATCGGCGGAGGCGGAGGTATGTTGTCAACGGATTCTTTCGAGGTGCTAAATATTTGCGTCACCGTGATTCCAGCGCTATTCAAGCTGGGAGGCCCTGTCGGGAAGGTTATCTTCGAGGCGGCTGTACTGTTAACCTATGTATAAACAAATCATAAACGTGTAAAAATTAATAGTGATACATTATAGGTGATCGCATTTAGACCAAAAAGAATTATAATACCACATTTAGGGACAATAAGGTAACATTAGTATTTCGGGGCATTTTATAATGGTATGCAACGCGCTACATGAACGATCTCGATTTTGACAAACCTCTATTGAAAATTTTACACTCGAAAGTTGTAAATATATTAAAAAAGAAGTTTTATGACAGGATAGTCTGCCACAGGAAAGGTGTAGACGAGTACCAAGTCAACACATAACTCAAAATTGAATAACGTACAACTTCGTACTCAGTACCTTCATTACAGATTGTGAGTAATTGTATATCTATCAGTATTAGTGAAAAGTATACAATAAAACACACTGCTCACTAATTTGATCCGAGTGAAGCTAAATAAGCCACATAGATGACGAGTCTTAAAGATTCAAGAATTAATGGCCACGAAAAGCACATAGTTTCACAATTACCATATCATAATAAATGTTCGTTGATGATAAAGCAATAAAAATAATTATATAATGTCAAGTGTAGCCCATTTTAATACTTACCATGAGTCAATACGCAGGTGTCGTTAAATCGTTATGCAATAAATAAGTGTTTAATTTTCGAATGAAAGTTTCGACGCTGGGAGCGATGACAATCGTTTCGGAGATAAAAGTATCGGCGACAGCTAATACGGGATTGGGGAATTTGTATTTTTACTGAGTGGCTGCGTGTATGTCGTGACTCACGGTATTTGAATAAATGTTTTAAACGATGATGTAGAGTATTTAATATTTTGTATGTTAGTATCGCATCACTTCGAAGGCTTCTTTGAACGGGAGTAGGGAGTCTCAGTTTTTGCAATCGTTCCTCGTACGTTAGTTTCCGGAAACCAATTCCGAGTTTAGCTGCAAAAAGGTATATTTTATCAAGCAGTAGTATATCCTTTTTAACCACGGAGTCCAACCTTGTGAGGCATGCTCGATGGTTGTAATTATATAGGCTTTCATGATGGTAGGCAACGTTCCAGGCGTGATGGTTCTGAAAATCCGTCGCAGCATACCTAGAAGCTTGGAAGCACGCTTGTAGATGACCTCACGATGCAGGCTGTTCTTCAGGCTGCCGCATACTCAGATTCCAAGATCCCTTTTCGATTCGGTCCAGCTCAAAATCTGATGCCCAAAGTGAAATTGATACTGAAATGGCTTATTAATTTGCAACACCTTTCATTTTTGGAAATTGAATGGCGGCTTATTCCGTACCAACCATTCATGGAGAGCATCTAAATCGCTTTGAAGTTGCATTTGAGTTTATCTACCTACAATGTTTAATATCATAAGCAAAGAGAATCACCTTGCACGAGAGCGTATCTGGTTGGTCGTTGATGTAAAACAAAAAAGTCCCGGGCCAAGGACTGAACCTAGCGGTACGCCACTAGAGACATCTATGACCCGTAAATGTACCCGGGTGTTTCGAACGATCGCCGTGCGCCCACTGAGGTAACTTTCAAGCCATATGAGTAGCAGTTCGCTTATGCCCATCTGCATCAGCTTTTGCAGTAGTTGAAAGCAATCAACTTGGTCGAAAGCTTTAGACATATCCAGATAGCAAGCGTGGATGCTAGCTGCTTCGTCAACCGCTTTGGTCCAGTCGTTTAACACCGTCAACAAGTTTGTCAAGTATAAGCGAGATTTACGAAAACCATGCTGCAATGCAGATAATACATTTTGTGATTCCAAGTGCTGAACTATTTTTTTTCCGTCACTATATGCTCTAGAGCTTTATATATCACAAGAATTAAGGTGACAGGACGGTAGTATGCAGGATCTGAACGTCTACCAATCCTGTAGATAATTGAATTACCCCTATCTTCAACTTTGTTGGCACCATTCATTCGGTTAGAGAATGTTTAAACAATTCAATATTGGTTCACACAGCTGCTGGTCACAGGATTTCAATACAGTTGGTGTGATTCCGTCTGCTTCAGGGGATTGCCTAGAAGCTCATTCGACACAATTGATGTTGTATAATCGCTGAATTGATCTCTTAAGTCGCATTTGCCGAATGTTAGGTATTTACCATTATCTCCATTCTTAAGCACACGCCGTCTGTAAAAATAAACTAAAACTCGCCATCCAGAAACTACGAAACTGTAGACAACAATTGCTTGATGATAACTGCACAATATTATTTTTTAACGAGCGGGGAAATATGTTGTATGTATGCTACTTTCAAGTAATCAGTAGCATAGATGTTTTAAAATGAAAAATAAAATACCTTTTGCGCTGCTTCTTCGAATGATCGCCATTTGTTTAGCACGGCGCTCAACTGCGGATTTGAAGATATTTGAGTTTGTTCTGAGGAATTTTGATTTGGCAAATCTCTCGCGGATTGTACGGTTGTTGAAGCGTTGAGTGATTGTATATTGTTAACTTTATTCACAGGCCGCCTAGGCGTTATTGGAGGTGATTTAACCGTTTGATCATCTGCCGAAGTATCTCCTCGATTGCGAATAAAAACAGATTGATAAATCTTGCCATCCAAATAATCATTGCCGTTCGTCTCTGGAAAAATTCAAAAAATCAAACTTGCTCAAAATAAATTACATGAAAGCTGGATGATGAAAGCGCGATTTTTCGACGAAAATTAAGATAGAACATAGCAGCTGCTGTCTAGAAAAGAGAACATGCACCATTGATTCATTTACTGCAATGAAGAACGCATTTTGTGCCTTTAAGACCTCAGCGCAAACAAAATATTGAGTAAACAATTGTTTCGTCCAAATTTCGTACTTTAACTAATCCGCTACTTGGAGCAAAGCAAAAAGTTGAATGGAAATTTACTAAAAGAAATGGTTTCAAACTTATTATTATACGTTCATTACTAATGATGGACGATGAATAGACGGATTCAAATTGATATTCAAATTGGTCACCAATCAGACACATAATTCTTCCCACTTGAATTTTAAACAGCAGAAAACCGAGCTTTGTGAACTGAGGTCAAACTTGAAACCTGGCTAAACATTTGTATTGTAAGTATTGTATACTCGATATCCCATTATATTGAAAATGCACCGGCTACTCTGCTTACAACACTTCGTAAACTGCTCGATGCATCAATTGGATCGGTTATCTGAAACGTTTTGTGAAAAGCCAATTGATAAGGGTGAATAACCCAATGGCAAATTTAGCGAAGAATTAGCGAGATACAATTTGAATGCTGTATGTTTAAGGCATATCAAAAGCAATCAATAAAATATTGAACCAGGCTTCCATATGTGTAACGTGACAGAAAAGGAAAACCCTGGTGTAGCATAAGGATAAGACAATTTTATCAAGTGCCACGAATAGCATCTACAGAATACAATGTAAAGGTTGCCCTAGTGTTTACATAAAATAGATTTCCAGAGAACGTTAAATCAGAATCGATGAAAAGCGAAAACGTTTCAAAAGACAGCTCCGAGATTCGAGGTAATATCAATCGCTTATTCGTGATTCAGCATTGGCTGAGCACGTTTTAGATACAGGCCACAGTGTCATTCTAGATCACGTAGAACTGTTAAGACGAAGTATTTGACCGCATAGCGAACGCATACATGCGGAGGCGGTCAAAATTGCTAAGGCAGGTCAACTGGAAATCAATAAGGTGGATGAGGCAGAAATCTCTACAATCTGGCCTTCAGCACTGATGGGTATGTATGTAGTTCATATTCATCTTATACCTAATAGTTGATGAAGTTTCTTCTTTTTCTTCAATAATTGTTTAACCCTAACCCCATTATCAGTGGCGTACAAGTGGAACATTGTTTAAAAATATACCACTGTTTCAAGGCTCACTGAACCTAATGTTACTGTCTCCACGTGACGACGCAAACAGCCAGAAACCGGTAGTGGTGTGTGAGGGATGGGGATATGAGCAACACATTACATTGGTCATCCATAAGCGCCTTGAGTGCTTTGACCAAGAATCACTTTGTGATTCTGTGTTTGAACACCGTGGTTCGTTGTACGAACCCTATGTAACAGTGGCATTCAGGTATAACTTCGTTTACCACTTATCCACTTTTTCAAGGCTCGCAGAACCTAATGTTACTGTCTCCACATGATGACGGCAAACAGCCAGAAACCGGTAGCGGTGTGTAGTGGATGGAGATGTGAGCACAACAATATATTGGTCTTAACCCCATTAGCCTATTTACTTTTTCGCATGTGCGCCAAAGTGTCAACTGACCTTGACCGTGTTCACTTATATTAGATTGATGTCCACAGAAAAATCGATCACTGATGTTGGTCATACCTACGTGATACCTCCTAAGCTTATTATAGGCTGTTTTGCGTTGAGCGCCAGACAAGGCCTGATAAGTATTGAGATCAGATTTGAATCGAATTCTCGCCCAATGACTTCGGCTGATGATTGTAGGGACTGTCGATAGTGTCCTCTCACAACCAATGAATATTCATATATTTTCGTAAAGCCTAGGCTATTTTTAAACAAAAGTCCCGTCACTTGAAATACGAGCTTATCGTTCACCCAGCAATCAACGCAAAATGACAATGTCTTCTGATCATGCTTCATATCCATGCCAAGTAACTGAGTTGAAGCTCGAAAATCATGGACAGACGCGAAACTTGTTAAATTACCCACCTTTGATCGATTGGCTTTCCAACGTGGAACAGTCATGCAGCCGTTCGCTGTCGACTGTGATCACTTTCAACGCCAGGACATCGCCGGAATTTCTGATGAGTTGAACCACCGCTTCATGAGGCATTGTGCTCACGTTTGTGCCATTAACCTGAATAAAAAGTTTCATCTTTCGATATTGAAACAAAAACTTGTAGCTCATAAAATAAATATTAATGTACAATCTTCATTTAATGGGAAGCAAGCCGTCAAAAGTTTTGTCATCAAGCTAGATTTTATCATCATCGGCATCAACATCATCACCATCATCAGCATCACCACTTTACTAGTACTACTACTAATACTACTACTACTACTATTACTACTACTACTACTACTACTACTTCTACTTCTACTACTACTACTAATAATAATAATAATAATAATAATATTAATAATAATAATAATAATAATAATAATAATAATAATAATAATAATAATAATAATAATAAACGCCCTGGTCATTCGTTTAGTCTGCGAGTTATAAGCTTATCTCAAAGCCATATGAGACAGTATAAAGTGCCAATCGGGGATAAAAAATTAATGAAATAAAATGACATGATGATTATGATCACTGCAATAATTTGTATTGATGTTAAATAGATTCAAGACGAAAAATTTAAACGATCCAATGAGAGCTGTTAGAAGCATATTCCTAATTTTTGTTAAAAATAACTAAAATGTATAGTTTTCAGTTGTGTTATAATCCACGTGTTTTCCCGTGATATTAAAATATAACTAAATGGCTACTAATATATACCAGATTTGCGCTACTGATATACTTTAAGTAGTATGTGATATTAAACGTACTTCTAAAATGTAATCGCCAGTTTGAAGCCCTGCTAGTTCAGCGGCACTACGCGGCTCAATTTTTTCTAAATATTGCAAGGCAGGCGCATCGAGAGTCGGTGTGAATTCACCTGGTACACCTGGAGAAATATTGATTTTAAATATTAGATTGAGATCCAAATGAACAAAAAATTAGAAAAAAAGCAATATTGATGAAGCCGATTATCATTTAATTATTTGGCTTATCAAATAAAACGAGACATCGAACACACTGGCTATGTGTCGCTAAAAGCTTCCAATGTGCAAGATTCTTAATTACTGCACTCCGCAATTTTGTGCCTCGGCAAACGTGCTGGCATACGAAATCGGGTTTCCTGGGATCGCATGCTATTTTAATGCACAACAACGCACATGGAAATTTCTGAATAACCTTTTATTGTTTAAAATGGCAAAGCATTCTTGAGTTGATTAAAACTATTGAGACACCGAGCATTTCCTCGGAAAATAACGTGAAAATGGTTGTTTCGAACACTGTAAACTAGTGCATTCGGTGATTGCCATGGTAATTAGAAATCAACACTATTGTTGTATAAGTTACTATAAACTACTGCATACAAAAGTTGACAATTCAGTTGTAACTCTTTTAAAAAACCGGCACAATCATTTTATCGTAGAATTTAACACAAAAGCTGGTTAGCACGCTTTCACGGAGAAATTTTTTATTATTTTCCCAATTGAGTTTAATTGGCATATTCGTCATTAATTTTATTTCTTTCTGTGTTGACAATGGTAACTTTTGTAAAAATTTTGTTTCTGAAGCAGATTCTCTCCTTCGTGACAATAGATAACCAATCAGTATTTGGGTGACGAAGGGTGTTCTTTGTTAATTTGCATCCATATCAATACTATTTTTCACGCGATGATATCGAAGCATATGCTAAATAGCAAGAACTAATAAAATCTGTGCGATGATCGGATTATATCCAAACATTCTCTTCGCATTTTCATTTATTGTTAATCATTGTATTATTGTTAATATAATGTCGTGAAAATTTCGCGACCAAGCCCGGATAGCTCAGTCGGTAGAGCATCAGACTTTTAATCTGAGGGTCCAGGGTTCGAGCCCCTGTTCGGGCGTGCAATTTTTCAGCTGTTCTTGTTAGGCCATAAAAGCAATATTTTTGATTAGTTTCGTTTTTAGTTTGAAATAAACCACAAATTTCTATTTACATCAATTAACTTCTAAGATCAATTGATTTTATCTTATTTCAACTCGCTTTATTGGTTCATATAGCTCGTAACCCTAAACGATATTTGGATGCTGTGAATCAGAGTTGCTTTGGTTCAGAACTGGCTGTACTCCATCCAATGCCTTTGTTTGGCATTGGCACTAATTCGCCTATAGTGAGTCTGGGGGTGTCAACTCACAAGGCCTTGGTTGGCTGGCTGATTGGCTGATGAAGACTAACCGGTAGTGTTGTGTATGTGTGAGCACCACAATGCATTGGTCATCCATAAGCGCCTTGAGTGTTTGACCAAGAATTACTTTGTGATACTGTATTTGAACAACGTGGTTAACTGTATGAATCCTATGCAACAGTGTCATTCAAGTATACCTTTGTAAATTTATTAAAGTTGCTTGTACGTATGTTTCAGTGCATGTACAGCATACCCAGTGCGTGTTGTATCGAATAAGGTGGTCAGTCTATTCTTAATGGTCACACTCACAGTAGCTAGGCCACGATAAATCGTTTACACTCTTCCTTGAATATATATTAATAAGCACAGTTAATGGTGGTGGTGTGTGTGTGATGGAAATGCATGCAAATAAGCACAGTTGATCGTGTATCACTTACGATACCACGATGGGTTATTAAAGACATTGGGCACATCTCGCAAGCAAGGCAAAGCTCCCAGTGATTTGGCGGCGGCATTTAGATCATCCTAAAGACGGTTTAAGGGATGGTACCTCATGTCAATCAGGTTCAAATCGCATTTTCGGCCCTTAAACTCGTTCCAACGTCGCTCCAATGTTCCAATGTCTGCCTCTTTGATCTGATTGGTTTGCCGCCACGTTTGACACGTTTGACTGAACCAGACAAATCGTGCAAAAGCTTCTCCATCCTCTCCATCTCGAGCGATTTTTCGGAACTCCAAATTCTTGCAGGTTTGCTAATGTTGTCTTCCAGCTTTCTTGTTTTGGATGCCACCAGAGAGCTTTTCTTTGTACTTTTCCATATTGAAGTTAACATCCTCTACACTATTCGTTCGTTCAAATTAATCTCCTCGATATTGCCCGGTAGCCAGTTCATGACCACCGACGCACTTTCTTTCCTAATTGGATAAACGGGATCCTTCTCTTTGTTCGCGGCACAAGTATAGGGGGGTCGTTGTCGGGTCAATCAAAGTCAAATCGCGTTGTCAGTCCTAACGCCCGTTGTTGTTGCCCCCCCCAGCTGTGACGCTCGATCCGCTTCTCACCCCCCCCACGAGTCCACAGGGTCATCAACCAATCACACACACGCAAACATTGAACGGAGCAAACATCGAGACAATCAATAGTTTTGCCAAACTATGGACCTCAATATGAAGAATGAATTAACGCATGTACACAGATTATCGTATAAATTTCTATGCGTGAACTTTAGACCAGGCGCGCGTAACGCTAACACATTCTAAACGCTTTTCAACTGAAGCGTATTCATCGTAATTTTATAATCCCGATGTGCCCTCCAATGTGATCCGATTTCGTAGAGATTGGTGTCTACGATGAGGACTCTAAACTAGGCAGACAAGTCTAATCCCTCCGCACCTGCGGTAAAATGCTGAGACATTAGGATCATAGGGTTAGGCGATCGACCCGAGGATGGAATCACCATCATTAGTGTGTAGGTATTATGTATACCAAAATTACGGTTGACGAATGCAAAAAGTGATTCACGATTAATAGACACACACGTTCTGTGCTGAACAATATCGAATTCCCGTTGAGAGCAACTTCTCAATCTACCACTTTTTAGTCAAAATGCCCCCTCTTATCGAGAGAGCAACTTGCTACAATGCCGCAACATCCGTTTCATTGTCGTAAATCAACCGAGGCGAGTGAAAAGCTTTTTTGTCACCGTACTTGGATGCAGTGCGGCTGGGTGGTATATCACGCATCCACTCTGGGTCAATGACTAACGTCTAGGGTGTGGCCAGCCCGGATGGATAGAGCCAGGGAAAACGCCCGTGGGGTAAGCTCCCATCCGTGTCTTAAGCAAGGTATGCGTAGTGAATCAATATTGAGCGGAGTGTATGATTTATGCACGATCAATAAGCTGATTTTTGTAAAAGTTCGGAGGTGTGGAGACGGTTCACGGAATGAGCGTGATGGCCAAAAGCAGTTGACATTTATTCTGGATTTACGATACAACTATATCTATGAACATTATATTTTGATATTGTTATTGTTAATAATACGAATATATCAACAAATCACATTAAGAAGCAGCAGATTAGGATTGGTCACATGAGGTGTGCAAATTAAACCTGATTTCTGTTTGTACTGGTACCGTCGGTTTGACGAAGCTGCTGTGTCAAAGGTGAAAGATTACCAGAACACAGCTCTAACCAATTCATTACAAATTTACTTTTTCATGAATATGATATATATATATATATATATATATATATATATATATGCAAAGGTAGCTAGTTGGTTTTGGTTGATTCCAGTAAAGTTACGCGGAAGTTTTGAACTTTGTCGAAGCAAAGCGAAATCAAAAGGAAGTGGACGCCATCTACATGGTGTTGTGTCGAGATCATCCCGAGACCAGAATCTGGGTCAAAGCTATGCCTATTGAAGCCTCAGTCGAAATCATAGAACTATAAACAAGTTGCGCTTGCAAGCCACTGTTGGATAAGTTTGGCATGATCAACTTGTTCAATCACGCGTTCCGAAACATATTTTGGTCACCGGCCTGACAGTTTACAGATGACTCTGGCTTCCACCGTCTGACGTAATACACCTTCCAGTTGGGGTCCATCTTCTATCTGGTCCGTGTTGTCTGTTAGTTTTCTCGTTGGCATTTCTGTAACTAGTAGGTTTTTACAGGGTGTGGTAGCTCAACCCTCCTCCTTTTGCAGACGGGCTTGGGGCCGTCTTCCATACATATGCAGATTGGGTAAAACCCAAACAAAGATACTTATTTGCGTACATGTACATGTAACAGCTTTCATCCAAAAATGCAGCGTGCGTTCACTGGAAGCTTAGAAAGGGTTGGGTCAGGGTGGAATCGAAAACGTGAAAATCGTTTAGGTGAAATAGTTCGGTTGAAGCGATGCACCAACTTGCAGTCCAACTAGAAGAGTGCATGCTAACGTGCCAGGAAATCAACCGGTTTCCTCTTATGACATTCCAGTTTCAGTTGTACACAAGATATGTAACCGTTTCAGCCAATCCGGAAAAGTTCTCATCCTTAATTGATTGTGTAAACGTGTGTGACATGATTACATATTAACCTGCTTCGTCTAACTATTAAAGCGCTCACACATCACTGTTAATGAACAAACAAATCTTGAAACAATTTCGGTTCATCTAGAACTTAATTTCAGCTTTCATCAGCAATTCCAATGAAATATTAACCTTACAGCACATGAACTTGTCCGATGTGGTCAAAATCCCCTGCCATCTGTTAAATCACAGCTGGCTCCTGAAATGAGGAAATAGCTCCGAGTGTTTCTGTATATTGATTGTTTCAAAGCTTGGGCTCCAAGACAAGTGTTCCAATGTGTTCTTCGACTCGCCTGAATCGGAACCCATCGACTGAAAGACTGCATTTTAACTCTCGTGTACACTCACTATATCTGAAAAAATCTCGCCTTTTTATCGGTTACTACACGAGAAATGTACGGCCACTTGTGATAAACTAAGCGTTTAAGTTGTGAAGTTCTCATTCGTTTGAATTAGGGATTCTTCTGTCAGTTTGTGTACAGCATAACCACAGACCGACTTTGGGTAATGGACGTACGACTTTCATGTTTGAAAGCACGAAATGGATGACAGGTTCCAGATCGCCACATTGTGCTGTACCATTCAACTTCAACCTTGGCGTAAACACTCAGCGGACCTTGCCGACCACACACGCACGTGTTTTAGCGTTATGTTAATCCGACAATCAGCTTTCCGTGAAAACAGTTGGCCAATCAAATAAACAAAAACAATCGGATCGAACAAGTTACGGCTTCACGAAGTGGAACATTTGAACAAATGAACAAGGCCGGGGAGTAATGAGAGTGAGCTGAAACATATGAGGATGTTGAGTTGTATGCACACATTCGGAAGAAACATACTACGGTTTGGATGATCCGCATACTCTTTTAACAATAAAAGAATGGTAATGAAAGTTACGTTGTGCGCAGGAACCCCTAACCAACTGAAATCACTATGACTAGGCCCAACCAACCAGATTCAAGCGCATGAAAGCGGTCGTGGGGTCTTCAATTGTAAATATCACCATTAATTGATTTGTCTACAACGGATTGTGATATAACAGCGGAAACAAAACCATAATCAAGATCTATTACTAATGGGTACATGTATTATTTTAATCCACTTGACGGCTTTGTAGAATCTGTAGAATCTTGTGACGCAATCGCATTCAAGTTTTTTCACTCTCAGTAGAACGAACCTCCTGATGTAGGTGTGTAGGCAGATGAAGAAACTCATTTCCCTTGACCTTGAGTAGGCGACGAGAATCTGGCTTTGGTTTAACCAATTTTGAGAAGATACTTGGGTTGTGCGAATGCAGTATATGAACACTGGCCGAGCATTCTACTTGGTGAGCTCGATAATGACAGGAAAAGTGCAACCAATCAATAAACAAGACATCAGTGACTGGCATAATCTGAGAAGAAATTAAGCACCTTTAACTTATTCAAAACATGGAAGCTTAACTTTCGAACGACAACAGGAAGTATTCAAGAATTCACACCGGAAAAATTTGCTCTTTGGTTTGCACTTGGAGGATGACTTGATTTTTGATTATGTACATCGTACTCCGAAAAATCTACTCTATGGTGAGTTGCAATTAGGAAGTCGACCACTTGCGCTACAAAGACGTTTGCAAAAGAGATATGAAAGCTCTTGGCATTGACCCCGCGAGCTGGGAAGAACTTGCTCTTAACCACTCACATTGGAGGCATTGTGTAAAGCGTCGTCTGTAAGCTGGGGAGGAGCAGATACAGCTCTTAGCTGCTGAACGCAGAGCACGCCGCCGGCGTGTAACTGACGCCCTACAACAGAGTTCTGCCTATCGTTGCAAGCGCTGCGGGACAGAATGTTCCTCCCGAATCGGACTGTTTAGTCATTCAAAAAGCTGTAGAACATGAAAATCATGCGATTGTGATGTGCATCCATGTTCGACATCGACCGAAGGAGGCCAACAATAACAACAACAACAACATCGTAAATACGAAATCCTCATGACTACTTTGAGATGTAGTGATCAAGTTTATCGAATCGATGTCTACTGATGTAGTGGTGCGCATTCTTTTGAAAATAACCACGAAAATGTGAAAAGTGTTTGACAGCATAAACATAGCTCACCTCTGCGACCACGCACCACGAAGCCATATCCATGGGGACCTTTCTGCAATACCACCATACGTGGTAACGAACTGGTATCCAGATCCCTGTCGTGGGGAAAACAATACAAAAACTCTTACTTAGTTCGAACTGTTTATGTTCTTCGAGTGTCACCTTAAATTAATCAATGCAACAAAAATCAATGTAAATCAAGTCACCTTAGAACTGTCCCAGATTAAAAGTTCAACGAATGAAGGCCACCGGTCCGACTGTGGTAAATACTTAGTTCACTTTTGTGACAGACGCAAGGCGAACGAGTTGTCAAAATTGCAAGGGCAGATGGAATGAGACGCACGATAAGAAATTCGTGTTTTTTTCAGTGAAAAGTGCCATGTCAACTTTCCCGGGACCTCGACAAGGTTTACGAACAGTATTTGCTGACGTTTTAAATTAAAGCATTGTATATTTTTGTGGATAATATTAGAAGGTTTTGCGCTCACTAGTTGAGGTTATTGGCTTGGCGGACCTATCAGTTTTTCTACAGACCATTTTATCATCTTGCTTTTTATTTAGCCAGCTCAATATCCGATATTTCTTTGCAGTTGACCTCAGTTTTCAGTCATATGGAACCCAAATGAGCAATGAACAATACGAAGAGACTAGTGATTGAAAGGTTTAAAACTTTTAATTGATTGAGTTGTGCTCGGCGGTAATTGTACAAGAGTGTTCTGTAGAAGTACATGAACATATTTCAGACATCGCATTCCTATAGTTTTGGCCGCCACTGGTGTACGATATCATGTCAGTCGTCACTTCGATAGTCAGTGGTTAAGACAAGGGTGTCAAATTTCTCCATTTTTCCCCATTCATTTCGGTGGTTGCTGTTTAATGGACACCCGTCATGAAGAGCTTTACTATTGGGACTGTGCTGATGACGTTGTGTTTTTATTTAGTTCTTTGATGTATACTCAAATTACATCGGAACAACTATTTAATGTTGTACCATCTTTAGTTTTGAACTTTCCAAATACGAGGTTTTGTTTCACTTTATAACTTCAGAATAACTTGCAATAAGTGAGAATAATAGGGTTCCTGCGACTGTAGTCTGCTTTACTCCACAGGCTTGTCGTACCTATTGTAGCGTATGTTTGAATAACCCTACTTCGACATACATTTATTGAGCCGTTTTAATGTTTTTGTAATTAGGACCATCTGCGGCGATTCGACTAGGAACCCATTTGCGCTATTTGTCTGACGGGTTTCAAACACAGAGCAAGACCTAAGTCGTCTACAAACCTTTGATAATCGATGTCATTGAACTATCATTGGGTTTATTTGGCTCTGTAGGATATCAGACGCAGCTATCATGATCGAATTTGTGATAGCGATTTAGATATATAAAAAATCAACACGCATTAGAGACAGTGTGTGAGTTGCATATTGCGAAGGAAAAATCGAAATAATAACGTTATAAATCTGGCCATGCTATGACGAGACTCAAAGATTTGACGACTAATCACCCAGCTTGATGTCCGCGCGATCAGAACTTGCAGTGGAATCTTGATCAGTAGCGGTCTTGTTGGAGACCTGTTCTTGGTGTGAGTGTTTTCTTTTGTATGAAGCCAGTAAACTTGGTGATTAAAGTTAGTTATGATACATGACATTTAAAGCTCACAAAAGTTGAATGATTGAGTCATTTAATTCGAAGTTGTAGGCACATTATCTCAACGTGTCTATGTTCAATCGTTTTAAGCTCCCTGTCTTTGGGAATTTATTCAGTAATGGCTGTATGACATCTATGTCATTTTATAATTTTATCGGTAATATACTCTCCCTGATGGGTCGTTTAAGCATACGAGTCAAACTGCACCCTTTACCAACAATCCACAACTGATTTGCTGCGGTCTACGTTAATGAAGCGGAGATCTATTGTACTTAAACCAATGATGGAACGAACTGCAATTTCAATGGACACAACCGACCACGCAAATATACCAGAAAAGGGTGTCAGCTTGATATGGCACATGGAGCTTTTGCTGAGTTTCTACAGGAAGCGGCACAGATTTCACTGCATAGACAGGATGCTGGAATAATGCAGTTATTGCTCCGAATACCGTCAGCACCGATTTCCCGAGTGCGTAAGTTTTGGGTTGAGCACATTTTTCGACCGGGACTGGGCATCTCTCGTTTGAATGGTACATGTGTTTTCATAAAACAACCATGACCCTTGGATACCTGCAATCAACAAATCTCTTTCAAAGACGTCAAAAATCGAAATGACCTTAATCAAATCCACGCATCTAACCACCTAGAATTTGTGGTTGTCGACGGACAAAACCTTTTTAGAATTTCTGTCCCATCGCATAAACAATGGACTTTCGGACAAAATGCTAAACACGTTTTTTTCGAGGTGGAGAAATCCAGTTTGTTTATCAGTAGTTTCGATTGATCTGTTTCGAATCGAAATGAGTGCTATATCATACCACGCTACGCAACGACTGGTTGAAAGTCACGATAATGGTAGAATTTCATATGCAGAAAGTAGTTCCCATGAAAGATTTCGTAAATTTTTTTAGATTAGTCACAATGAGGAATAGTTTAACTTGATGATGGAAATTTGATGTTTCGCAAGAATGAACCTTTCCGTGTACGACCGTTTTCCAATCCACACCGGATCTAGCCAGTGTATGTGACACTGCTATAGTGCCTTGAATATGCGATGTGTATCGGATTTAAAATGCACGCCATTAATGTGTAAATATACCGTGCGTTTAAGTTACAAAGAGAGCTTCTTCTTTGACGTTGGATGACCCAAATAGTTGTTACTCGAGAGCAGTATCACATCATTTTCTTCTTCACAGTCGATTCGTGGGTGCCCCAAACACGAGTCTAAACACAACATTAGAGTCGCTCTTTTGATTCGTCTTTTGACCTCAGTGTCAAGTGCCGCGCTTAAACCGAGAGAGATAAAGTAACCTAATCATTCCAATGGCCAGTGTACTACAGAGGGGATTATAAATACAGGGAAACTACCATTTGACTGCGCGTTAAGTGTTGGATAAAGACATTCCGGCTGCATTGATTGAAGGTGTTTCCGAATGAAGTTTTGGACGTTCGCAAAACGGTAAAAGGAAGTAATGGCATACGCGTAACCCATGGTCAAGTTGTCACATTTATATCCATCTTTAGTTCTAGTACAAGGTGAATATCATTAGTTTATTAATGTATATTGAGACGTTACCTGTCCAAGTCACCTTCTTTACATATGAAGATGGGCGCAAAGTCGAATAATCATAGATAGAATGATTCGTTCAAATGCGTTTGGCAAAAACTGAGTAAAATTTTGAAAGCAGCTATTGCGTATGTGCGCGATGAATGACAGCTGTGTCGCAATTGAGCTTAACACTACTCAAGTGTGGTTGGTTCGAAGTTGTGTTAAAATCGAAGTGTAGTGCAATTATTCCTTGAACACGCTTTTTGACTTGAGCATTGATGATGTCACAACACCGACGAATTAGGCGCCCGTGTTCTGGAGTTTCACGAAGCAAACTGTTCATCGAATAATTAATACGTACTTGAGGCCAACCATGGAGTATGCGGTTCAGGCTTGGTCACCCTGGCTACAGAAGGACATCAGCCTCTTGCAGAGAATATATCATCGGACCACCAAGCTCGTACGTGGTTTAAAACATGAACAATACGAAGATCGGATTACAAGCCTCAATCTCTTCGACTCTCGCTACCGCCGTCTTAGAGGCGACTGATTCTTATGTTCAATATACTGCATACCCACAACCATGAATCAACTATTCACACGACTACCACCACGAACAAGCCGGAGTCATAACTATACAGTACTTATTCCCGACTCGAGGCTGAACTGTCGAAGGCATTTCTTATTCTGTACGTGTATGTTTTACTTGGAACTCCCTATCCCGTAACGTTGCACATTCACCCAACTTGGATATATTCAAATCGAACTTGGACAACTTCATGTCGACCAATCCAAACATTGAAACAATATATTCTGCATCATAAAGCTTTGAACCAATGCATCGAAGTAAACTATACATATTTACCCTATCAAACCGGTTGAAAACAATTTCTGCTCTATGTATTTTTACGTGATTCCTGAACTAATCAGTAGGCAAACAAACCCCGTTTTACTACCCATGTTATTTGTAATTCGCATATTATTCTGTGGTTTTTGTAAAGCGATGTGCTTTTTAGACCATTAAATTGAATTGAATTGAATTAACCGTGAGCCGTTTGAATTCATATCATGCTGTACATTTTACTATTTGGTTCAACCAGTACGGGTGAAGAAATCAACGGAGATAAAATAAACACGAGCGGAGGGATTCTCAAACACTTGGCTCTTATGAAAATAAGATTTAATCCAATTGATTCGAGATATCCTTAAAAAAATGTACAAAATGGAGATTACATCCTCCGCTCTTATACACCACAACCGGTTTCTGGCTGTGTGCCGTCATCAAGAATCATTATGTGATTCTGCGTTTGAACATCGTGGTTCGTTATACGAACCCTATGTAAAAGTGGCTTTGAAGTCTAACTATGTTTACCAAGCTTCCACGGTTTCAAGGCTCACTGAACATAATCCTACTGTTACCAGTAGAGGACTGCGAACAGCTAGAAACCGGTAGTGGTGTGTAAGTTCGGGGGATGTGGGCAACACATCACTTTGGCCATCCATGACCGTCTTGAGTGCTTGAGCACGAATCACTATGTGATTCTGTGTTTGAACACAGTGGCTCCAAAGTCTAACATTGCACAAATGGAGTATTTTAACACCAGCAAGACAGCTTTTCACAAACATTTTTATAGCAGTTTATCTTCATACAACGTGGTAGACATATAAGGTTACTCAAGCAGCCCAATAAAATGTCCTTACCACCGAATATGATTTGAGATATTTTCGAATGCAAACATCCTCACTGATATTGACTCTCAAGGTATTCAACTCAAAAGGAAAGAATGAAAGATTTACTGTTACGCCACGTCTGCTTAGTTGAAAAGTTTGAAACAACTTTTGGGGGCCTCCTTTACCTATCCTCTATGCGTCTCACACCTGAGATTTCTTTCACGGAAGAATTTCGTCCTGCTATCGTTTGCGAATAGTCTGCGCGGTTCGTATCCAATCACTATCGTTTGAAATAATTGCACTGTGATTTTACTTTTTACCGATAGTATACGGCTTCTCCGAATACGAGTTTAGACAAGGCAAGTGAAAGATTCCTTATCTAAATTTGAAACGAGCGTATTTGCTTCCAAGTGAATATCTGGACTCAGCCTGATGCTACAGAAGCCCAGAGTTCGTTATTTAGTTACGTCTGGACAAAATCCTTAAAATTAATTTTTAAAAAGTATGAAAGATGAAGCTGTATGCACATGAACAAAATGGTGGTACGTGCGTGGGATAGAAATTTGAACGAATAGGGATAATTATTTTAGGACTATGCGATTCATTGTATTCACATACGTGCCTTCATTATTATTTCCGAGACTATCCTTCACTCATTCAAGACCATACAATGCATTCCTCAAGTGCAAACAGTATTAAATTTGTGTGCAAAGGTGGGAGGTAAACACTGTTTTTATGGTCATGCATTGAGGTTCGATTCATAAAACTGTTTAACGTATTACCCGTTAAAAGGTACGCATGAACACAGCATTTGTTTTAATAAATTTCAACGGAATCGATGAGGAATATGGAACAGAGTTTGACTTACAAAATACTGGCGTCCCGACTGAGAAGCATTTGCAATGTGCTCGCGGAAGACAAAAGACCAGCGGATTGTAGATTTCCTGGTGGAAAAAAGAAAAAAAACCGCAACTTATAAGAATTGGTACATCGCTCTGTTAACTCTTATTAATCAAACGTGATGGATGTAGGCAGTTGGGGTTGAGCTGGCAGGTAAGACGTAAAAGCAACTCAGGAGGCGGCGACCAAGTTGGAGAATGCTGAAGAAGTGAATTCGGTCACTTGGGCTCACCCCAAGACAAACATATTCAATAATTGGCTGAATAAAATAATAGGACTGAGAGAATTTCCACCTCTTCTCATGGCATGCATTGAGCAGCCCGATTGCTATCTTCTTCCAGAGCTTCGCTTGAACAAATTTAATTCACTACGTAAGCCACAGAATACATAAGCTTCCAAATGTGACATTGTAAGTCAAGTAAGCAGAACATTAAGATTAACTCAATCCAGCTAATTTCATCTTCAGGAGTAAGAACACCAGACAGCCGTTAGTTGACGTAATCGCTGATGATATGTGAAATGGCTTACACCAAGCTTGACACAGATTTACTGAGGTAGTTTGTCTTTAAAATCAGTGGTGGCATTGATAATGTGAAAGACCTCGCAAGGCATAAAGTGTACAGAAGAAGTCTACAGATACACATGTCAAGTTCCGTGTGGCAGCAAGGATCAAAATTTATAAAAACGTGGAGTAGCATTTTATAATATTCCGCGAATTCTTACATGGTTTTCTTTCTAAGGAGATACAATCAATCGAATTTGGGTCCTCATATTTCACTGGAATCTTGAATCCTAAATTTAGTGAAATATGACGCCCAATTTTCGCTTGATTGTATCACTTTGATGATAAAGACAATTCAAGCGTTTGCGGCACGCTTGGGTTACCCGTGATCCTTGCTGTCACAGACAAATTCGCGGGTATATGTCTTTTGTATACCATATGTATTGCGAGGTTTAATGCGTTATCAATGTCACCACTGAAGTAATGACATGCGAAAATACCTTTTCCCATTTGCATATTCTCATATTTCACTAGCCTTGCATATTTTCCATTTAAACGAACAAACCTCTTGTTCTGGGGTGAAACTTTATTGTTTTCAAACTGCGAGTATCCAGTTCTAAACAAGGTAGACTACCAGCTGGCCTTGGTGATGTAACTCATCACATTTGTGGGTGAAATCACAGCATTTTCCTGTGGAGATGAAGTTTACCCCGTGAGAATTACTCGGTAACGATTATGAACATAGGCAGTTGTCTTTCGGTCTGGAGAATCCAATTTGATAATCTGAAAGTCGATAGACTGCGAAAAAGGCTTTCATTTAGAAAACGATAAACGTTTTCCCGATTCGTGCTTGCTATTCTTTCAGTTACTTGAGTGAAATTATTTATTGCTACCAACCTCACTACCAAGCTTTCGAACTCACCAGGAATTTATCATTAAACAAAATGAGACATTATTTTTCGGCTGAATGACATCTGCAAATGCAAGTTACATGGTTAAAACTTTAGTTTTCACTGCGAACAATTCAGTTCCTCCTTTAGGAAGTCTACAACTTCGTTCTGGAATTAAAATTTCACCATTACTTGTTCATCCACCGAAAAGCACACCGCGTTACCAAAAATGCCGACAAAACGCCGAAATTTCAATTATAAATCTCAATCCATTAAGTAACATTTCGAACAATTTACCACCAAATGCTTGGTGCCTGTTTCTCTGGACACGGAGCTGTCTAAATGACGTGAAACGGTCTGGCAGAGAAAGGGAGTGAGAAAAACGGAGACAAGCCTACGAGTCTACGAGTTGAAACTGAATTTAAACAAGATAATTGTTCAATTGCGGAATTGGTAAACCGCAAACCAACTATAAATCCCGGGAAGCAGCAATTCAGATCAGACTATGAATGGATTTTTATAATTAACCTGATTGACATATGTATAGTGGATGGCATTTGAATGAAGATGGGAAATTACTGAGGAAAATCGACAATTAAACGTAAACATATTTGCTGATTAATGTCGATTTCTCATTACGTGTAAACTGCGCGCTAATCGACTGACAATATTTAAAATGTACCATATCTTTCAAACTTGTTCATGTTTGATGAATAAAACAACAACCAAAACAATAACTGACAGAATTTGAACAAATCCGTGTTTGCATGCATATCCATCACACTCAAACCCCACGACCGGTTTCGTGCTGTTTTCACGCAATAGGTAGGGACAGCATGATCAGCATCCACATGCGCTTGAAACAGTGGAGGAATGGTAAACAAATTGCGCTTGTATGCCACTGTTGGGTAAGGTTGGTACGACCAACCTGTTCAATCACATGAGCCCCCACTCATGTAGACTTGGTTTAAAAGCCATGACCATGAATAAAAAAGCTCATTTGCATATATCTCCATCACACACACCCCACGACCGGTTTCGTGCTGTTTGCACTCATCATGTAGGGACAGTAGGATCAGCATCCGCATGCGCTTGAAACAGTGGAGGAATGGTAAACAAATTGCGCTTGTATGCCACTGTTGGGTAAGGTTGGTACGACCAACCTGTTCAATCACATGAGCCCCCACTCATGTAGACTTGGTTTAAAAGCCATGACCATGAATAAAAAAGCTCATTTGCTTGTATCTCCATCACACACACACCCCACGACCGGTTTCGTGCTGTTTGCACTCATCATGTAGGGACAGTAGGATCAGGATCCGCATGCCTAAAACAGTTGAAAAATGGTAAACAAGTTACACTTGTAATCCATTGTTGCACAAGGCTGGCACGACCAAACTGTTCAATCACATGTGGATGGGGTGAAACCGATAATCTCGAAACAAAAATCCGTATATGGCATGCATTTCCATCACACGCATACCGTGAGATAATTCTCAAATTTTAAATAGTCATTGCTTCTTTTAAAGTAAAGATTCTTGCAGAGTACAAATAATAGTTTACGAATTAAGAAAGAGCAGAGAATCTGTGCAATCATGAATGGCTGAACTTAATACAAGCTAATGTTTGCTTCATCATAACATGCAGTTAAATCCGCTAACAACTAGTCGAACATCGTTTAATCTCTGTTCAATACTACGCGTTTGATGCCCCCACGCAAATTGCACTCCGACCCGGTGTCCGGTTTCTCATCGATTGGAGAATGTCATGGTCGCTGAAGTCCTCACACCTTTGCAAGTCATGGTTTATATTGTATCAGTTCAGATGAACACAAGCAATAATTTTGCTACGCGTATATCGTGCATAGTCGCACAACTTCAATGATCCGTGGCATATTTTGCACTTTAAATTACGGTAGTCGTGTTCGAGTCTGAAACTAAAGGTGTCAATGTTTGTTGCATTGATCACATTCTCCATACAATCATTTCTCCTTCACCTCATCAAAATCCACCTGTTTCAATAAGTGTTTGAAATCACAATATCGAACTTACAATAGACCACAACTGCGTTACAAATACTTATATAAATTGGTCTGATCGATCTTGAAATTGATATTAGGACATCAAAAGAGCGGGTTCTCGATTAACTAAGCTGATTTCAATTTGCAAAGTGTAAGTTTCCAAAGGGCGGTTATTGCTGTTAACTAATTATTGGAGATTACAAGAGCAGCTCCAATTGTCAATGGACTACTTTTCGTCGGCACGCCAAGACTTTATGATAATAATCAGCATGAACAAAACCAAAGTATTTGGTCAAGGGACAGTATCACCACCAATCATCACTGTTGAAAACTGTCAGCTTGAACCAGTACATTATTTCACGTATCTTGGTTCAATAAGTATGGATTACTTCTCGCTAGACACGGAGATTGATAAGCGGATTGGCAGAACAGCTGCCATTTTGTCCCAATTGAACTCTCGTTTTTAGGGTAACCGCAAGTTGACTGTAAAGACAAAGATGATGGTATACAGCGTGTGCGTATTAAATGCTTTACTGTACGGTAGTGAAACATGGACCACCCACGCAAGACACGAACGGAAGCTGAAGGCTTTCCATTGAAGAAGCATATCGTGAATGGACAAAGCGACTAACGCTGAAGTGCTTTCAAAAGCTGGTCTACAGAGCATGTTCACCCGATTGCGACAGCGCCATCTGCGGTGGCTCGGTCACGTCTTACTTACTTGACTGATTCCTTTGAGTTCCTGGAGGAACATAGGGCCTCGGCAACTTGTCTCTACTTTGGTCTGTCCATTGCAGCCAGTTTGATGTCGTTCCAGTTAAGTCCACTTTTGCGGATTTCTTCTTCACACGAGCGCTTCCAAGATAGCCTTGGGCGTCCGACCCGTCTCTTCCCGATTGGGTTCCATACCAGAGCATGACGCGTGATGTCATCATAAGGTTTCCGCAAGGTGTGCCCAACCCATCTCCACTTTTTTCTATTGATCTGCTGGGCGATCGGGTCCTCAGAAGCAATCTGCCACAGGTCTTGATTTCTTATCTTTTCTGGTCATTTTACCTCAATAATTCGACGAAGGAAATTATTGTGGAATGATTGCAAGCGGCCGGAAAACTTTGCTGTCACTCGCCAGGTTTCCGATCCATAAAGTAGCACGGATTTGACGTCGCTTCTGAATATACGGAGTTTCGTGCGTTTTGATAAGACATTCGACTCCCAAATGGGTTTCAAAGCTATGAACGCCGATTCTGGCGACTATGTCTTCGTTTGTGCCACCACTTATTGAAACAATGCTGCCGAGGTAGAAGAATTGCGTGACGTCTTTGACTGCTTTACCTTTGATGGTGATTGATGGGTGCTCATCAGTTAGCACACGGAGGACTTCTGGTCACGTCTACAGAATGGAAAATGATCGTATTCCGGAAGATATACTCTATGGCGAGTTGCAACCAGGACGTCGACCATTGGACAGACCGCACTTTCGGTACAAAAACGTTTGCAAATCAGATATGAAAGCTCTTGTCATTGACCTCGCGAGTTGGGAAGAACTTTCTCTTAACCGCTCACTTTGGAGGCTCTGTGTAAAGTTGAAGCATCATGTCCAGCCTTTGGAAGAGTAGGTAATGCTGTTAACAGTTTAAGGTAGATCACGCCGCCGGCATGCAACCGAAGTCGATCGACCGAGTACTCTCTGTCGCTGTGAGCGCTGCGGAAGAGATTGTCACTCCGAATCGGACTGTTTAGTCATTCGAAAAACTGCAAAGCATGAAGCCATCACGCGCTTGTGTTGTACATCCATGGTGAAAATCGACGGAAGGAGGCCAACAACAAGGTATGAAATATATACTGTTGAGTGAAATAAAACATTATGTCTATAAAGCTCATTTGCATGCATCTTCATCATAGACACACACCCCACGACCGGTTTCGTGCTGTTTGTACTCATCAGGTAGGGATAGTAGGATCAGGATCCGTATGCGCTTAAAACAGTGGAAGAATGGCAAACAATTTGCGCTTGTATGCCACGGTTGGGTAAGGTTGGTACGACCAACCTGTTCAATCACATGAGCCGCTCCTCATGTATACTGGGTTTAAAACCCATGACCATGAATATAAAAGCTCATTTGCATGCATCTCCATCATATTCACCCAACAAATGGGAAATTTTGTTGTTTTCGCATTACACTGCACAGCTTAGAAGTATCGTGAATTTGAAAAGCCACACGTGCTTCAAAGGGCATCAAATGAAGGTGACCGACAAAAATGGAGGTAATCCGATTAGAGTGGATATGTTCACCTAAGGATTCGATTGCACCGTTAGAAAATATGACACGTTGGTGCCTATTTACACGAAGAATTCAGTATCAGCATACAACCCAAGGTTAATAGGCGAGCATGGTACTACAACATCTCAAAAGATTATTTTTTTATTGACGCTTAATCCTCGTGACTAAGTTTCATATTATAACGTATTGCATTAAAAACAACATGCTAATACAAACATTAAATCTGCTTCCAAATGCTAGACAGTTTTCTTTACAATCCTCATTTGGCTCTCGTAGTAAAATGTGGAGTTTGAAAATGTTATCTCTTGTTGGAAGCGGACCGAATGTTTGGATTCAATATGGCTTACCATAACGAGTTACTACCACAGCGAAAACGTTCGGAGACACAGTGCTTATGTTTTATTGCAGAAGCATGAAGGCTGGCAAGTTCATTCAATGGAGCGCGGATATCAGCACTTATTTTTAACAAACAAAGCCGAATGTTTCAAAACGTTTTACTTTATTGACAATCAACTTTTAGTTCTTCACTGTTTTATCAGTTTAATTGATGAGTCAGCTCTATGAAATAATTATCGTTTCTACTTGGGATAGTTCCCGATTTTTTATTTAGATTTCATGATCCTCGAATCAGTTTAGAATCATTGTGAACGCATCGACTTGATAGGAACGGGAACGTGTAAGTGACAACACAACGTCTCTTGCACCTGACTGCTGCTTATTGGCAAGAAATCAGTTCACATGGATCAATATGGCACAGAAATTAAAGTCTGGTGACAGAATGACTAAATGGACAAAGTTATCTCGGAGCTGCATGTGCAGGTTCAGTCACGATGCATATGAGCATGGATAAAATCATGTGTTCGTCACCAAACAGAAATTGATCCAAAGATAAAAGTGCGCCAACGCAGACGGTCGCTGAAAACTATCTCAATATCAGGTATATATATTCAGGTGATTTGAAAATAGAAGTCGTTAGAGCTTAATGCAAGTGACTCGTTTTGAGAAAAGCGTGTGAGAATATAATAGCAAAACCCACGTTCCAAACGAGAAGCCTATTAATGCCGAAGAGTTCCAAGATCAATGGAATCACTAAAAAGTATCTCTCTACAATGGCATGAGTAATCTAATACTGTGAATATTTGCGCGAAATAGGATGGCTGAGCATGTTAAATAATACTCTATTGTTTTCCACTAAAAGTCCAAATTGGACATTTGATCACTGATTCAACGTAAACCTAAAAGTACCTTGAACATAATCACTAAATTTCCGAAAACAGGGGTTAAGGAAAAGTGGACGAACTAGGGCAAACAACTGAGTATGGCGTTTAAATGCAGACAATCTACCGACAATCTACTGTCGCTTTAAGCGTCGTGGATTATATTGTTTCTCCAGAATCGTACTGTTAAGCCAGGTGAAACGCTGTGATTGCGATTTACATTCACGGTCAACATTGACCGAGGACATCCAAAACACAAATCGTATTTTCAAAGTGTTGGGGAGTAAACGACTGCGATCAGGAAACGGGTTGATATTGTTAAATTTAACAACACGACCGATAAGCGCATTCAATCGATGGAATTTCACTCGTGAGCTAATCAGTAAAATATATTGATTTTCTTTTGATGGGCACTTTGATCATTGTTCACATTTATCATTTTGTGATTAAACTTGATGTACAAGCACACGTCTTCTGAATTGAACCGGTTCGGCCAGAGTGCCGTTCTGGGGGAAAACCGATCCATGTCTGGCAGGCTAAGGCAGTCCAAGCTTCATAACAGATGTCAATCACTTGAGTGTGAGTCGTAGCATCGACACTCAATTCACGAGTTAATCAGTTTGATTGTTCCCTGCTTATTTGCGAGGAAATTGAATACGTAAAAATTCTAAAACGTGTAATGAAAATGTGACGTCGAATTTTATAAACCAAGACTATATGGAACCGATTGATCTATCAGCGCGTCACCTCTAGTTGGAATAAAATCTGCCAATCACTCCAAAGGGAGTGAGAATGTACCACCCTTTCGACTTTGCAAAGCTGCAGACATTCTGCATACATTTTGTCTCAAACCGGATACAGCAAAACTCAATGTCATTGACTCACCTCTTAAAGACGAGGCCGTACTGAAGATGGACGCCGTATCCGAGACTCCTTCGTGCCCTTGCATCCATATTGCATCGAGTGGGGAGGGTTCAGTGTTCCGTGAAAACATACCACGTGGAGACGTGACGGAGTTTGATGGAGTGCGTTTGCCCTTCGCACCGAGCTTCATAGTGGCTGCATAATTGGGGAATGTCTCTGGCTCTGGGGATTGGAACACGTCTTTGTTCAACTGCTGTGTTGAACGACTGAGGCTGAGAGGGGTACCGTTTTGTGTGACTGCAGAGAAATCAATGTAAAAAACCGAATGTTGTTTGATTCCACCTTGTAGTAGTATGTAGTACTAGCAGAGCTACGTTATTTTAGAATCTCACATTAAGTTCAAGGTTGTCACAGCATCAACATTTATTCTTTAATTTAAAAGGTCAAATATATTCATAATCTTGCTAAAATTACATTTTAGACCACACATTTGGTTGACGAATCTTTATAGTGATGTTTATTGGGTAGTACGTCATCATATCGAAAGCCATTTATCACGTTTGCTTCACGATACCTTTGTCACAAAGGAACTGCTTATTGAAATATTGCGGTCTAATGTATCTCATTAATATCATGGGTATATTTTCTATGAATATTTTTGGCTTTTTATGTGTAATTCGTATAAAATTCGTTGTTTTTTGCTGTTAAAACTAGACTGAAGTTTCTAATAAAGCTCGGCTCTTCTTCTTCTTCTACCGACGCAATTTATAGACTAGACATACAACAATTCAATGGAACAAACAATTGCTCGAATGATTGATTAATTTGCCATTAATTATTTTATTCGTTCTTCCATTTACCCATTCATTTATACGGAATATCGCGCAATTAATCAGTGGAAATGTTGTGATTAATGAGCTCGGGTACATATTCCGGGAGCTTTAATGTTCAAGGTCACAATCCAACCTAGTCGCATCTCTTGTTTTCTGTGACTCGGCCTCAAATGTTTTTCAACATCCGTTGTATATTTTTTCTTGATTAAAATGAGGCAAAACAAAGGTTGACCTTTGAAAACAAGTTCACTCCGTTTGAGAGCAAGAAGAAACACGCCGTATTTAAACACAACTCTATGGTTGTACCAATGTTCCGGTTTCTGGCAGATGGCCGTCATCCGGTGGAGGCAGCAAGATTAGGTTCATTGAGCCTTGAAACAGTGGACAAGTGGTAAACAAAGTTATAATTGACTGCCACTGTTACATAGGGATTGCACAACAAACCACGGTGTTCAAATACTGAATCACAAAGTGATTCTTGGTCAAGCACTCAAGGCGCTTACGAATGACCAATTTATTTTGGTGATCACATCCGCGCACGTACATATTACTACCGGTTTTTGGCTGTTTGCCGTCATCAGGTGAAGACATTGAGATTAGGTTCAGTGAGCCTTGAAACAGTGGATAAGTGTTAAACAAAGTTATGCTTGAATGCCACTGTTACATAGGGTTCGTACAACGAACCACGATGTTCAAACACAGAATCGCATAGTGATTCGTGGTTAAGCACTCAAGGCACTTATGGATGACCAATTTATTTTGGTGCTCACATCCCCCTCAGTTCGGTACGAAAGCTATTTAGCTGTGACAATCGAGTATAACTTTGTTTATGTTTGTAGTTTTGTAAAACAAAACACTACTCCAGTCATTTGCAAATTAATTCAACAATGATTCCACGGTGAAGACCTAAACACGGTAATAAAACAAGATGATTAACGAACGATTTCAACTCAACAAGATTGACTGCTTCGCAGCTTTAACAAAGTCGCGTAAGCATCAACATTAGTCCTTTTTCGATCAAACCCACTAGCTATAGTCACTGCGCTCCGAAGCATCGAAATTGGTGAAATGTTGTATTTGAAATCACTAGTATAAGGCTGAACATATTGCATATATCGTGTGAAAATTATGCTTGTTAAGATTTTTTCAAAATGTTTTGTCGCAGATAAATGTTGTAAGGTCGGAAATGCGATTGTTTAAAAACAAATAGTGTGATGTGTAGATGAAGTTTTATCGCTACGATAGAATATTATCAGCCTATGAGGTGTGTTCTTTATATCCAGCAAGCTAACACAAACAGTTTTTGAATATGAATATACTATTATTGTACAGGGTCCTTACAACAAACGACGTCGTTCGCTCACCTCAAGTTGGTAATTCTTTGTCAAACGCTGCAGCGCTCAAAAGTGACGAATAGGTGTTTAAATGATCAGTACAAATTTTAGCCGAATAAAAATGCCTCTGGTCAGACCGTCAACATTACGAAAACTTTCTGGCACATCATTACTGATTGACTTGGTTGATCTCCCTGGTAAGGTCAATGTACTCTTTCGGCCACAAACACGGAAACGCAATACCCAGAAGCGATCTGAAATATACCCTTCACGGGTGCATTTCAACAAATTTTATTTCCGCGACACTAAGACAAAGCTCGCTGACCCAACTGTTCTTAAACTTTGCGCAATCATATGTGTCCAAAACGTATATATACGAAATCAAACTCAGTGATTATTAAGGTTGAGATGGATAAGATCTGTAAATCCCTTATCATTAGTTGTTTAAAACATACGTGTTGCGAATTAACGTTCGCCAGTCAGATGGCAGTATATATCGTCCAATGCAAAGATTCCATGAAACTCAGGTCTGAGAGCCCTAATAGGCCGATAGAAGGATGGTTTCCTGACACTATCATGCAATTTAAACACAGTACAAAGACACGTTTCTTGGCGTAATATAATTAATACATACTGTGAGGTATGCAGGCATGATAAGGATATTCCTTTTCGAATTGTTAAGGTTGATAGCGATTATAAACACCATACAATCTACATTCATGAGATACGAAATACTATTTGTATTCTCAGTTTGCTTGTAGCGGTAGTAGATAAGTAGAGAAACCCTCACCTGCGGTAGTTTTACTGTGAGCATATCGAGCCATAGCCGAATCCAGACAATAGTGGCTAGCACTGGTGCTCGTGAAATTGTTCATAAACAAACCTGGCCGTGATCGAGCACTCGATTGATCCACCGATGGTGGGGAGCAGATGATATCCGGCGATCGATCGAAGAAAACATCGTCTGGACTGGCGCGCTCGTTTAGACGACCAAGGCTGGAACAGCGGTTTTGAGAACCTTGGTTAATGGACGAGGAGCGACGTCGATTGTTCATTTTCGGCCGGTCTCGAAGAGGCACTAAGAGATGAGAACACGCTCAGGTCGTGTAAACTCGCATAAATATTTAAGCGTAGAAGGTATTCGGAAACGAGTGATTAACATGAACATAAATACGTAATGTGTGACAAACGATGCGATAGTGACGTTATAAATATCAACACCTTTGCGTAAATGGTTAAAAAACGGGAAACAGCACGGACCGAGCACTCCACACCGAGACATAATTGTCGATTCCAGCGGTCGGTGACCAATAAAAAGCTCACTTGTTTCATCCTTAAAGGCATTGAAAATTCAGCAAAAATCCGGTATCACACTGTTTAACGCCTTATCACATACCACATGATTCATCACTACATAAAGCAGTATCGATCAAATTTGTTTATACAAATGCTCAATGTTTAGTCAACAAGTATGCGGAACTAGTTGATATATGATGTATAGACGATTCCGCTGATCTTATTACTGTGACTAAAACTTGGCATCAAACGAGTACGACCGACAGCGAACTTTCTATTCCCTAATATGACACTCCACCGCTGTGGCCGTGACGGTATTGGAGGTGGCGTTGTCTTGTATTTTCACAAGCGACTAAAGATAACACTCATCGCAGACACTGATCTTTCACTCAGTGACACGTTGTGGCGCTCACTTGACCTGGAATCTAGTGACAGCTGTTCAATCGGGGTAATATACCGTTTATTAACATAAACCACAGAACACAATGATATGCTAGTTGAATGACTTCAATGCTCAAATGCTGATCACCGAAGCTATACTCAAGAGGCTAGCTTGTAACGAACTCACTGGAGCACAAACCTCGCGAATTATTCGACCTACTTCCATGTACAATGACTACTACAGTTCAAGAGACAGCGGGTGCTCTTGCGAGCTTTTACTCCCAAGTGTTCTGGCCAAAACAGCAATTATTGCATCATGATTTATCAAACTCAGTAGAACCTCTAATTGAACCAATAATTGACCAATGGACGCCTACGGCGATTAAATACAAAGAAAGCCACTGGTGAGGACAACAATACCTGTTTATTCATCTCATATGAACCCGCACAAAGCAAACATCTCAATAGATTTTTGATTGACCCTCTGGTAAACGTGAAGCAATTGCTTTTTCAAAATTAAATCTTGATTCTATTCAACAAACATGGGCAAGAACGGTTAGTTTCCAAACATTACTGAACGATTATTTTTTTAAAATCTTTTCAGTTTCATTAATAGAAAATTTTTGGCAACGTCATTGCTATCATCAATTCAAGCCAACTGGCGGCTGGAGACATTTGATATAATTAGGACTGCAATTGCACTACTAGGATGTTGGCAAAAAATATTGGAAAACACTTGATATTAACTGTGTGTATGTGAAAAAGAAATTTCGCTTAACCGCTCGCGTTTAGAGGCACGGTATGAAGCATCATCATTAGGCTAGGAGGGATGAAATACGGCACTCTGCTGCCAATGGTAGCTCACACCGAGGACAGTAAAATTCTGCCGATCGGCTGTGAGCGCTGCAGGTGGATTGAAGTTCCCTGAATCAGATTGTTATTATTTGAAATACCGCGAAGCACTTATGTTTGATCATTTATCTGATCCCATCATCAGTGTTCGCCAATACTGAGACTACGTCTGAAAACGCAAATATGCACAGACATGTACAACGGGATTATTATATACGCCCACCATCAAACAAGTGCCATTTAACTCGACGTAGTTACCCTGTTCAAACCTGTTCTCTTAACACCAGGACTCATATCGCCCACACTCGATGGACTTTGATCAGATGCCAAAATAAACGTTTTTAACGTCAATACTCCGATAAGAGTATCTGTGATCGATTTGAAAATGAATTATTTTTTCGTTAAAACAATTATTTATTAAGGCAAATCTCAGTTTCTCGATTGCCAGTCAATAAACCTCACAGAAATCCTACAAACACTCGCTTTGTATGCGAAATCAAACTGAACTCTTACAATAAACTTTCAGTTCCCAGCAGGTTTGCATCTTTCAGTCCGCAAGTGGTCAGTCAACATCGACTTATCAATATAGCATTGTTTGATGAGATTCAGAAAGCGGATGCCACCAAGTTTGACTAAGCACTAAATTTCTTCTGACCAACCGGGGAATCTAGTGAATAAAACGACGATGTCAGATGCAGGAGTATCCAAGTTGTTGAGCACTCCCGATCGTACTGTAACAGCCTTTCAACTTTATATGATGATATGATATTATTCACATTACAGCTACGTGACTGTCGCAGTTGATACATTAAATCACAAATCTGCTTGCAAATATGAGCTTTCATACTTTTAACAACTTCTTTAATTAACCAGTGGACATGATTGGGTCCCAAATGTGTTGAAATTTTATTGTAAATGCGAAAAGAAACATCAAGAAACCTCTTGGAATTTGTTTAAGTATTGCTCACAAGCTCCGGCGGGAGTGATACAGCAAGAGAACCGCCGAAGGTGTCTTAAGAGCGTTAGAGAATTCTTTATCGCCAAAATAACGAAATCCCAACTTGAACCTGCCGGACTTACCGACATCTTTATCCTGAAAGTTTCGAATCAACTCGGCCACCACGTGGTGATTAGACAACACCGCTTGCTGATGTGCCGTGTGCCCAGCTCGGTTGACCAATGTTCGTTCCGCACCACGAAACAGAAGCATTCGAGCACACGACTCCTGTCCGGTGAACGCGCAAATATGCAACGGGGTATTTTGATTTTTCGAGGTTTGACTGTTCACGTCCGCGCCGTAGAAGATGAGCAATTCCAAGTGTTGAACGCGACCAAATCGACAAGCCTAAGTGAAATGAATTTGGATGTATGTTTTAGAAAACATGTGTGGAAATAATGGGCTGAATTAACACATTTAGTCAAAGTTTGAATAAAATGAACTCTATGGATATGAGTGGCGTCAGATTTAAGAAGGCGAATCAATGGCCGGAAAAATATTTGAAGCGTTACTCACGTGATCTACAAGTGCTAACATTCCAAAATGCAGTCCATTCTGCTTGCGTACACCCTGGTCCAGATTGCCCAATAAATTTAATTTCAACTTCCCAAGTAAGAGTTCAACAGTCGTATATGAGGTAAGGTGTTAAAGGATTATACTTTTGAAGGCAAGATATTTTGAGAAACGATAGTTTCTTACTTTTATTTGGAAGTAAAAGACTAAATACGCGTTGCTAAAGCTTCTCGAAATTAGACAACGCAGATAAGTAAAATCTTAAACATAAACGATAAGGTTTACTAGTTTCGCGCCATTATATTTTGATGAATATCTAGTGTAGAAATCGCGGGTGTTTTATTCACAAAATTTTGTGTGCACATCGGAGATCAATATTTGTAATATTTGAAACTCAATAGCACACTGTGCAATCTCTTAATTCACACAGAACACTTCTTTGAAGTTTACGAAACGCACACCTGTTGGTTTCACTTCACACGCTTGGTTTCGTTCGAGTTAATACCTGATTTCTACCCAATGTTTGTTTTACTGAGTCATTTGTTTGAAGGAGACGAGGACCGCCTTATTTGAACCATGGCCGTATAATAGCTAGTCAGAAAATGAGTAACTAGTTCAGAAGGACCAAAAATCATCCAAGTTTGGAAACAACAATTAACACACATGAGGTGAATCATGTAGAAAATTAGAAAGTTGGCTGGTGTAATTTTAAGATTTCTTCGCAAAGATAAACATACCAGAAGATGTTTGTGTGATGCAACTAGGGACGTTAGTAAGGAACACAGATGCGATATAGAAATGGAGCCTCTCGTTAGGCATGACTTTAAAGTGACGTTCATGTGGCAATAATGACTGAACCAAAGATGGTTGTCCCGATAATTTGTCTTAATTGGGAATAGTATTCAGTCTAGCAACGCTAAAAATGGGGTGTAAGATGAACGACGCCTTATACTTAATTTGGAATATATTGGCATGGAATGTCTATTATACAATCTTTGTACAATCAAGTTTATACCATAAGCTTGTGTCCGATTGGCATCATTAATATCGACACCATCTGATTCTTAGACAAATTAACCGTTTAATCGTAGGTTGTAGGAATTAATTATATATATAAAGCATTTCCCTAATGACTTCAAACGTGATATTTTATATACCATTACCATTTCCATCCAATTTTTATCCTGTTGCCCTCACAGAAACTTAATGCGAATGACAGAGTAACAAGGGCTTCCAGATTACTGACTTCGAGTTCCTCTTCCATTTAGGTAAAACATCCTATTTCCATAAAACACGCATTACGAGAGAGAACATATTTGGTAGAAAATTCTTATCTGTTGCTGGAAACGAACACACAAATCGTTTCTATAAATGGGCGAGTCTTTCATTTCTTACAGGTTTGAGATACGCACGATTTATAACGTTTTATTATACGATTAGCATATACATACAATAGCACACTTAATATATATTTACCACTTTATTGTCTTCAAAATCAAGGTTTACCAATGGTTAGCGATGAAAGCACTTGTAGATAAGTCCTGTAGAACGGATCTCGGTGTTGAAGAAAGCAGTTAAATGAGAGTGGGTTCGTAAATTCGTGTCCACTATTTTGGTGTATCTCGCATCACCCAAAGCTACATTCCACTACCGGTTTCGGGCTGATGTCCATCAACAGGCTGAGAAGGAAAGCTTAGCTTTAGTGGGTCTGGAAATATTGGATGGATGTCGAATAGAATCTACAATCTCTGATGACTAAATGTTCAACATACCTTTCAAGGCAATACTAGTCAAACATTGGATCGTCTACAAAAGTTTTGGAATTTCGTCTGGAAAGGAAACACACTCCTACATTGACAACAGTATATCAGCACACGGGTTTGGACCAACACAAAAATCTGTCTGTGTGCGAGTTTACATAAGCTATTTCGTAAAACCAGCCCAATAGAACTGCGTAGGCTAACCAAAAAGCTGCCTCCAGGAAACAAAAAAAGCACCTCGATCAAGCTCTGAGCTGTTCACGGACAATAACATGCCCAACTCAGAACTGGATTCCTATGTCAGCAATCAGTGTATTTCAATTATATTTCACCAGGAGGCTATTGAAGTTATGACCAAATAAGTTTTAATTCGCTCTGTTAGTAATAGTGGTTACATGATCTCACGTTACTTCAAGATTACACCGAATGAGAGGACGGAAATGAAACATGCAAGCCAAAATCCCTACTGCCCAGGAACGCAATGCTTTGACAACATTCACGAGATATTTGTTTTTCGTAGCCTACACCCTCACCTATAAAGAACGCTCCAGTACTTTCCGATGCGTACTATTCAGGAATATAGACGCTAGACATTATTGACGTAAACCTTGAGTTCAGTCATCAACGCATTGCTAAAAGTATTCCAAACAGTCACTGGTGCTGTACCGCACCGATTGTGGGACTTAGATAAATCTCCAAATGAAGTCGAATTTGCAGTTGCAATTGTGGATGTTTCCTCGAATTTGCAAAAAATGGGTTTCGCATAAGGACGACATTCAGGTTAGATCAGGTCACGGATACGCATACCTGATGGGTGGCAGCAACGGCGAGAGAGGTCGTTGGCTTCCGTCCTGCTTTTCGAAAGCCACATGTTATTCATGTTTCAAGTGGCCCGAACGTAAATTACTTTCAACTATTGAACAAAAGGGAAAGCGTTTCTATATATCCACGCATGCGTGGGGTAAGGTAAACTTCTCAATTTTATTTACCTAGTACTCAAACTACCACCACCTGCTCAATAGCGCATGTCTTACCAGTGGCCACGCAACTAAATGTTCTATCAGGTTTTACATATTGCCCACAGGAATGAGTCTACCGGAGACGAATATGATGAAGGTAGATTTAACGTAAATTCCGATGACAAACAAATTGCTTCGTTGTGTTCAGCATACATGTGTGACTCATCTTGGAATAATTCATCTGCTGGCTCTCGACAAGCAGCAATTATCGATCACGAAGGCAGTATAGCCTGTTGATCAAGGTCGGTCAAAGTTGTTTTAAAAGTAGGTAACATTAAAAAATAGAAATATCTACATTCTCGGCAGATACGGCTGGATTTAAATTTCAATCGGATATGCTGGCAATCCCAGTTCTATCCTTTCAATTGAATGGCAGTAGATAGAGACAACCGCAACCCCGATTATCCAATTGGAAAGCCGTATAATTCCTTATTTAAAAAACGAGTGTAAGCACGTTGGGGTGAAATATCGCCTATATCAAGATTACACCGTTAATGTTGACTGCCGTTCTGACTCTTCGATTGTACTCAAGATATCCACTGCTTACAAGTACCCTTATCGGAAGAGCATAGATCTCATAACTCCAAACTCAGTTAAAACATTCGATATTCAAGAATAAAGTGTAGTCGAATTTATTCATCTCATGAATCCGACCATCGAAGCAGCACAAGATTAAATGTTATCTCAAACCACGCTGTTTCAAGGTTTTAACCACTGTGGGATGAGGATGATACATCCAAACTGTTCAATCACATGTTTGAAACCAAAATTTATTATTTGCATGCATTTTCATCACACACACACACCCCACGAAGGGTTTCGTATTGTTTTCACTCATCAAATAGGAACAGTCGGATCAGGATTCGCATGCCTTTTTGCTCTATTTCAATTCAAACAGTAGAAAACCAAGCTACATCAACTTCTTTGTAAAAAAATAATGAAGGTGCTGTTGATAAAACTGGAAAGGAAGCCTCGAATTTACTGGTAATGCCTAGAAATCATGAGACCGATCTGCCAATAAAAGAATGATGCGCCCTCGAAGGGCTCTAGGCCAACATGTGCTTTCAATCGGTGATGTTTTTCATTGATTTTTCTTCATATTTCATGATTTGTGAATATTCAGACTGTGATAATCCTAGTTCTTATGGGACCTCGAAAAGTTCGCCCAGAGCAAACATCGGTCCGTAACCCTTGGCATTATTGACGATTCGAGCAGTCGGAGAATAACGCATTGTCTGTGATTGTGATGGTTGCTTGGTGACTGAATACTAATGAAGGTACGTGAGGCAATGTTAGTTGATGAATAGGAAATTATATTATATTTGACCCACACGGCCCTTATGATTTCATACATGAATGAAGATGATAGTATCGAGAGTTGTTCTCATCCCAAGTGGAAAAACGCACACACGATTGACGCTGCTCGATATTTCATTCTAGATTAAGATATCTTACTCGTGGTTAGTTTTGGTTCACATCGGAATTTTGCTATCACTTAGAACAATCTTTTGCAGTTACAACACCTCACACGCAGTCCACTTTCTAAGGCGGATTATTTGAACATTGTAAACGACATTATGCATTATGAACGGTTCCTCAAGATCTCCTTATACAAATGCAATAAATTGCTTCCACCGGATCTTAGGTAAAGATTCAAAAAAAAACAAACAAAAAATTTTATTTGTTAAACCATTTTTATCAAACTATCTTCCGAACTATAAAGCTCAATTGCATGCATCTCCATCACACACACACCCCACACCCCCGACCGGTTTCGTGCTGTTTGCACTTATCGGAGGAGCAGTATGATCAGGATCCGCATGTGCTTGCAACAGTAAGAATGGTAAACAAGTTGGCTTGGTGCACTGTAGGGTACGGTTTGGTACGACCAACTTGTTTCAAGCACATCGATCCAGATCCTACTGTCCCTACCTGATGAGTGCAAACAGCACGAAATCGGTCGTGGGGTGTGTGTGTGATAGAGATACTTGAAAATGAGCTTTTATATTCATGGTCATGGGTTTTAAACCCAGCCTACATGAGTGGGGGCTCATGTGATTAAACAGCTTGGTCGTACCAACCTTACCCAACAGTGGCATACAAGCACAACTTGCTTATCTTCCGAACTATTCTCAAATGTTCTACCACCCAGCTGAGTTCCCAAATGTTCAGCAAACAAATACTAATGCACAAATACTAATGTTCTAAACAATATTTTAGGACGAAATCTGGAAAGTGATTCACAAGAGAAATGTATCATACTATGAACTTTAATCTGCTGTCACGATCTACATGAGGAACGCGGCATTGATGATCAATAATTTAAAGCGATTTAAATGATGCCTTTTTAAATTAGGATTGTATGTAGATGATGTAGCACGCACCAAAATTTACTCGAAGGAATGACATTAATGAAAGATGACACATGTCTTATGCATTCAGAAGGAATCCGATGATAAACAAAATTGCATATTGGTAGTATGTTTTAACCAAACTACTAGCAGTAACATCCGTATCACGATCTGCCAAATACCACGATTTCAAACGGAAAACATTTGTAAACATTCCTCCACTGTTTCAAGCGCATGCGGATCCTGATCTTACTGTCCCTACCTGATGAGTGCAAACAGCACGAAACCGGTCGTGGGGTGACGGAAAAGCATGCAAATGAATATTTTGTTTCATGGAAAACATTTGTATTTAACTCGAACGAACCTGATGTATTTCCTGCAGCCCTGCTTCGTCAGTCGTACCAAGTGTCGCTCGTTCGAAGAGTAAGGATTCCACGCACGCACCGCTTGTGTTATTCAACACCGCATAGTAAAGTGGAGTTAGATGAAACTGATCACGCGTGTTCGGGGATTGACCCAGATCCAGTAGAACCTTGGTTTGGAGAAGATGCAAAAAAGACAATGCACGTAATCATGTTCCAACCGTTCAAGTCGCATGAATCGATATGATAATTGCGGAATTGCAGCTGTGTTCAAAGTGAATAAAGTCACCACTCGTAACAAAAATCGGATTACTTGCGAAATCCACGCTAATGTTATAGAATGGAGGACGAATGCATTCAAGGAGGTTGAAATCAAGAACTTAAACTTTGGCAAGACTGTACCTGGGCTTCAATGACGGAAGTGAAAGATTTATAAAAAAAGCTATCTAGTAGGCAATCACCTTGTAAATAACTTTCGCAGCATCAGGTGTAAGCTGGTGAACGGCTAGGTGACAAACGTAGGATAGTTTGGGTACTGATACTCGCATCAACATTGTGTGCGATAAAATGTCACTCACCAATTAGACTGTACAATCTTTTAAAGTTTATCGCAATAAGTATATATCACGACTTTGGGATGCACATATATGTTTGACACCAAAAGCAGATCGCCAATAACAACACTTGAAAACGTCTCACTGTTTTGAATATTGTAGGGATACTTCACAACAGCCGGTGTGAAACTCTCTTTGGTTGGTAATAAAAACCATATGGAGACGAGCACCCTTTCTGTGAAATTTATTCTAAAATAAACGAGAAATTTCTTCACATCTAATCGAATCGTCCGGACAGACTTTGCTTTGGCGCGTGAACCATATGCAATGCGGCTGCGGCACATCTATTCGAACGGGCATTTCAGCGCTCACGGAAAAGCGTACGGGCTCTAAATCGATATCCGCGTTCAGCATAATATTTCCATATTCACGTGACGCGTAGGGGGCGTTTGAATTCAAGGTCAAACTCAGTCATGCGTGAAATCAGGTTTATTTTCAACACCTCACAATCGTGAACTTAAAATGATCAATACCTATTTCGATCGTCATTTTGCAACTCCTTTCATGGTCAATTTTAATTTTAAAAGCAATCAATACGAAACGAGTTACGAAGCACGTGATGCTAATCAAAGCTACCGAGTTGAGTTTTGTTGGCTGAACATTTTGAGGAAATTCAGTCCACACGTGCAGTACTGGCGACTCACTGAGGTTCTCGTCGATGAGTCATGTTCGTGAATCAGGTATGCTTGGAAAAACCAGCGCGACGCAAAACCAAACTGATCGATTGCAATCAAAACCCACGGTGTGTGATTGTCTATTTTTTAACACAATCATTTCAAGACAGGTTGTAAACAAGGTGAGCAAGGTAACAAGGTCATTTGGGTTGCGCACTGAGCAACTCCGGTCTGAGCACAGTTACCTGACTGAGTCACTCGAAATGTTTCGTGTTGAGCCCACGACATATGAGAAATTATTTTAAATGTTTGTTTGTTGTAAAAAGCGAAGGTTCCTTTAATTGATGTAAGATAAGACGCCGAAGTTTTCAATTTAAAAACCATTTTGCTCCAACAAGTCATATTTTGAGCATCCTTAACTCAGACTATGAAAGAAAAGCTAAAATTGACCGCCTGGGATTAGCTCAATCAATTAGTGCTAAAACCGGCCTCATTAAATTTTCGTCACGAGCAAAGTCTGTTTAGTGAGTAGACAATTTAGCAAATGTTTTCACAGAGAACTTTTCATATAATCGATTTATCATGTCGTCGTCATGGCTACTTCAAGCGTCCTGCGCCATGATATACTGAATGACCACCATACACTCGGTCGATGCAGATCTTAGTGTTTTCTAGAACGTCCATATATGAGGAGTCTTTTACTCCATCAGCATCGTTGTATCTTTGCTAAAGTGTGCTTGTAATTAGGCCGCTATTGTCAAATTTATTTGACTAATATGACTTGTATATTATATGTTTAACTTTTAGGTTAAATGTACATATTTTTGAACATTGTTTTAAAAATAAGAGTTCGATTACTCTATAACAAAGCTTTCTTCTCGTTCTCCTGTATCAATTCATTCAAAACCTCGTAAGAGTATCAATTTAATGAAAAACTTTTCAAAATATGATTGAAATTTACTCTAAAGATTTGTAACAGTTTACCAAACCTTACGCAAATAAACTTGTAATTATATTATTAAAGTATAAGCTACGTTACGGTGTCTGCCAAACGATCTAGCAAGGGTCAATACATACGATGAAACCAAAATGAAATTTGTTTGATAAACTTGTATATAATCTATCCCAAGAACAAGCTCGTTTGCATGTATTTGCATCACCCACCCACAACTTGTATCCCAAAAACAATTATTTCGAAAGGGTTACATCGAATGGTTATTTGGGAAATGCAATAGAAATTCAAGTTTTGCTTCGCATCAAAATTAGGTTCTTGGAACATTGGAGAAGTTTCGATAATCATCTTCATCATGGGCATAATTATATCAGTAGCAAGAGATTACCCGCTATACAACTATGAACAAATAAAATCCTAGAGGTTGGAGCAAGGTGGAACCCGAAATGCTACTGATACTAAGCAAGATCAACCACATACACACTGGAATGAGATGCCTACAACTCGAATGAAACACTCGTTCAAACAGATTTCATCAAATTGTAGGGAAACATACAACCTGAGATCAACGCGGTTTAATTAATATTGCTAATCACGTTCTTCATCAGTATAAATTTAATAAGGACGAAGGTAATACTTTCGATAGTTAAACAGCCCACAGTTCCTTTGACACAAAAGCCAAGGTTGGGATAAGATTGCCATGTAACATTCTTCCTACCAGCAGCTGAGCAACCCAAGTCTTCTTTCACGGTTGTACGGATACCAAGAAGCACCAAAGGCAATGACTCGGACCAACGTTCTGAATTCTTGTGACTCATGATTGATTCACGCGATAATCCCGAATATTCTGCAATATATTTCCGAAACATTTGCACCAATCAAACCCCGCATTTTGCTATCGATTCGCTCTTAACAAAGTGCTCTTGATTACCGGGAAATTTTATAACGATCCGCAAGTTCGTCGATAAACCCCTAGACGTATTCCCTGGTCACACGGTAGCCGAACTCTTATCTATGTTCTGAATCGTCATAGCGATTCGCACAAACGACGTAACCCGAGCAATGGTGTCCGATTTCGCCGACTACACTAACGAACGATCGTAATGTCGGCACAACACCGATAAATAGTCGGTGTTTGCATTTGAAGTGTATTCGAAATGACCGTAACGGGAACGAATGATCGATAGACGGGTGTATGTGTATGGACCGTGGACAATTGACAAGCATCCTGGCATTTGAATTTCAATATAATTGTGTTACTCGTGGTTTTAAGATAGAGTCCATTCAAATGAATTTCGGTCGCTATCGTTGATCCTTTTCAGAGACAATCTCAATCAAATCAACTAACCCTTTTTTCTGTGACTATCAGGCATGGTGCGAAACGAGGGTAGGGTACACGTTCCCAAATGTGTACCGATTCGGATTTAACAACGTGGCATTCTGCGTATAATGTGCGAGGATTTACCACTGTGCGCTTTTCTTAATCACACATGAATGTTGTGCCTTTGACGTTGAGGGACGAAATATTTTCACATGGAGAGCCACCTGCTTCAAGATAGAACACAGAACTCATTGCAGTCTCATTTCTAAGAATTATCGTTACTTATCATGAAAACGCTTGCAGAATTTACCGGGGAAAGCATATGAGTTGCAACCAATATAGTTATCTTTGCTGGTGTTGATGAGAAATAAGCCAATACCCAATTTCTCCGTTTCACGGTAATGTATGATTCCAGTCTTATAAAATGCCGGAGAATTTCAATAAAAATAAGTCAAGTGACTGTCCAGATACATCGTTAATTTATCTCTCAATAGTCTCAAGTTGACAAAAGATTGAGCTTGAGGGATATATTTTTACATTTTACGGTAATTTCTGTAACCATGCATTATTTACTTGAGTAAATACACAATAGATATACATAGGAAGCTCACGATATTTCATGCTATATAGCGTTTCACCTGATTACCTAACAATACATTGGCACAATATATCGGCGCAATACTTACCGCAGCAACATGCGAAGTTCCACAAGGCTCGGTGCTTGGTCTTATCCTCTTTCTCTTCTGAGTCAATGAGATATCAAAAGCTGTTTGTTGTAACACATCATTATTCGATGACGACATAAAATATGCCGTTGCATATGTAGCCCACAAGACTCTTTGATATTACATAAAAATTTCAACGTGTTTCACATTTGCATGTTGAAGAACAGACTGGTTTAACTTCAACAATTACCGACTCATAAATGTGGGAAGCATGTTGATTTCACAAGATAGGCTAGAGCGTCCTTGAGAAGTTCATTGTCGAAAAGGATTTTGAGTGCCTGCATATGCTCAAGTTTAAAAACCAAAATTTAAACAACCACCGCCTTTACAAAAGTCTCAAATGTACTAATTCTACTCATCCTGGTAATTGCGAAAAAGGTGACAGGCTGTCTCAATTACTTTGCCGACATGAGAAGATGCCTATTGTACACCGTGAAATGGTATAGAATCAGTGCTTTACACATTACTCCGGTGTGAAACCGAAGTAGAGATTGTACCACGAAACTCTTGACTGATGGACGTGAAATTATTTGCCTCTATTCCATCTATTTTATAATTTGCTAGAGGTTATAGGAAGCAATAGTTTATTAATAATGGCTTGAACAGTCTTCTTAATAAAATTTTCTCAATAAATCGGAAATTGTCTTGCACTGCACAACAAAATTCCGGCTATTTCATATATAACCAAACAACAACAATGGAATCCTTTTAACTTTCAACATACTGAAATGCACGCAGTTGCACCAGGAAATCGCTTTTGTTTTTATCATAATTGTTCAGCCTACTTCGGTGCGGTTCACTTGACCTGAACCTAAAACACTTGTATGGAAGAAAACGGTTGGAGGTCCTTGAAAGTGCGAGCACTTTAATCGCGTCTGTACCGGCATGGTCAATACGCGGGTTTTTCGAATCAGCTACACTTTGGCGGCTTTTTGAAATGTTGAAGAAACACCTAAAACAATTTCGATTAAAACCAAAGCTGGTTAGTTCGAAATGAATTCAACTAACGTAAAGAGTTTGGATAGGAAGGGAGTAATTGCCAGCTGTAGAACTAGGGAAAATGGTGTAATATGATGGTACTAAATGTAACTATTTGTCTGAAGATGGCCTTACTATGAATGATCGAAAGTGCAGCCGGAACATATTTCACTTAATATATCTATGGAAACCGTCAACGATTAAGGTCGCGGGCTTGATTTTTCAAGGGCATTGTTTGCAAGTCGATTAACAGTTAGCTTCGTAGAGTGAATTTCTGTGATTGAGTGTATAAGAGGGAATTTGTATAAGATGTGCTCGAAAATAGTACACAAGCGCGCATCTCACAGCCGCGGAACTGAAATAAGAAAAGTCTATAGTTCCTTCAACTTCGTTTTGGCTTGAACCCAAACTAGCACTACTCACCAGCTTTCCAATGTATCAAGGTAAAGCCGAAACAAATCCTACTGTCCCCAATTGATCACGCTGAACTGTTCAAAATCGGTTGTAGGCTGTAGGTGAAAGCGATGTAAGCACCCTAAAAGGCTTGTTCGTTCCATTGATTTGCTCAGTTAACGGTGACAAACCACCTCTAACATAATACGTGATGATGATAATGATGATGTACGCCTTATACTCCCGATTACGGAGATATGTGAATCCTGCAGTGCTACTTGCAGTACTTGTCGAGATTTTAAGTTCGTGTAAATGAAAAGCAAAGAAGCTTGTAGGACGCTTGATGTCATTTTGCAGGTGAACGCGAAAAGTGGGCGAGATAAGTGTGTGCGATCCACAATATTGACAGGATTGAGGCACACCAACCATATTTTCTTTAAGCACAACTTTGAGCTATACATCAGACTGGTCTACTATATTAATGCACAACATAGCGACATATTGACGTAAACCTTTAGATATAGGTGCTTTTAAAATAAATGCAATGAAATTAAAACTCATGGATAAGAAAGTTTTGGTGTAAAATATGCACTTTTGCTTTACGACAATGTGTTGGTTAGGTGGATTTGAAGGTAACATTGCATTGTATTAGATTTTCGGAGGGATTGCAGTGCCGTAACACGAGTTGATATTCGATCAGACCTCGGGAGCACGTGTCACAAAAGATTTGTTCCGTTGTTCATTCTCGAAGAAAGAACCACATGATGAATGTTGCTACAAAGCCATGATGACATGGAGTGAGTATTTGTCGACCAAGTTGTTGGAAGGAGGACAGAAAAAGAAAGGTGCATGCATTTGGACGCTACTTGACAGCCCACTGCTTAAGCTAAGATTTTGCAATAAAATTGCAAGCAGGAGAATTCAGAGTGTTGTTTTCCAAGATGATGTCTCTCAGGACGAATTAAACTGGAAATTATTTTGAGAGTGCAAAACGTCCCACAGATATATGAATGAATGAAACACACTGTTTGACAGAGTGATCGGTGGATAGCTAGTTGGGTATTAAGCTGTCAAGGTTCATTAAACTGGGAAGCGTATTCCTGGAATCTTTATTTTTTTCGATTCCAAATTCGACAAAAATATCGATAACAAAAGCTGAAACGTTTAAGAATGTCCGATCATTTGTTCAACACGGCGCGAAGAGTCTCAAAACAGTTTCTTATGTTTGTGGCACCAACGAAAACACTGATTATTTATCAGTACTTCTATTCTTGACTAGAAATCAGCTTGGAATACTGTTTCGAATAGTATAGTATGTTGTGCGAAGCATTTTTTAATCAGAGGCTTCAAATTCAAACATCACAAAACAGCTCTACGAGTTGGCGGATATTTTAACTCCGTACCATCAAGCTACGATTTGGATACCAATGAAAAATACTACATTAAATTTAGCGACTTGATCTAACTGTCGAAACATAGCACTTCAAAACGGCATCTTCAATTTCCAGTAACTCAAAAGGACGTGAGATAAACGGTTTCGGTTTGTCGAAGCTTTGAGGAATTCGACTGCTGATTAACTATGAGCAACACGCTTTCCGATATAGAAGCCGTTAATCATCGTACCGGATCATACAGATGCATTCTTGTTTAACTGCAGTCCCGCTGTATTGTCAGGGATCTTGGTCTTTTCGTGTCTAGTTCATTCTGCACATGGATAAATGCAGGGCTATGAGAGAATGGGTTTGTGAAACATCTATCTCTTCGATATTTTGTAATTATGAAACGTGTGTAAAGCATAAATCTGGAACATTTTCGAATAAGGCTTTTGACTTCTTCCTAAAGGAAGGTCATAACACTTAAGTTCCCCATTGATTAATTTATGGAATTCGCTCTCATTTACATTTTTTATAAACTAAGAAACTGTTACACGTATTGCTCATATCTTCCGCATTTACTAACTATCTAACACTGTTTTTCGTGAACTTATTCGGCGTGAATTGATTAAATATAACGACTAATACTTTCGGGCTGCCTGAAGCAGGGTAGCACACTGAAATAAGTATATACAAGGGGCAATTTTCCATCATTTTAAATACGGTATAGGACTAAAACTGCCATGTTTCAATGCGTATTTTTCTCGCAGTAACAATCAGTAATCATTTTTAACAAATACGATTTATTTTTGATCGGTGTACTATATCCTACATCGCATAACGGGATACTCGATCCGATCAGAATTTTCAGTTGAACGATATACGGTTAATTAGCAACGATTTAAAGCAAATATTCTCGAATTAATCAAATTTTAATAGCATAAATACACTTGCGATTGTTTCAAGGAAGTTAAAACACAATGTTTCTGAGACTACCCATCAGTAAACTCTGAACAGACGATTCCTGCACTATTGTAACTCTTCCTTGACATCAAGGTACCAATCTGAACATATCTGTCATCTACTCCAACGCCCAATTGTTCCCATTAACTTTCGAATGCTACCCTTGGCAAAACAGTTTCTCCCGATTGTACTTTTACTCAAAGACCAACTGAGAACAAATCCCTCATGAATAATGCTGAATAGTGCAACTGTACAAAGTACATTAGACGCTGAATCTGTCCGACAAATGTTGCCCTGGATATCAACTAAAGACGCTCGTTGGATGGCATCGAAACAGGCCGGCCAATTAACATCTGTCTCGCGAAGTTTGGCATTTTCGTGAGCATTGATGTACTGCTGTTTGTTATGCAACGGTTGTATGCAACGACCTGAAGGTAACTACTATTATATTTTACCCAACTGGAAAAGTTTAGTTGATTAATGCTCATGATATAGACTGCAAGGCATTTAATCATTTTATTCTAGACCATCGAAAACACATGGTAGAATTTCACACTAATCATTCGCAAGTGGAACAAGTATCTCACTATCTTGTTTCACATCGATCGTGTTGGTTGACAGGGGTGACAAATTCATATGTGAATTGACGACTTTAAAAGGAAACGCCCTTGGAAGTAGCATCATGCACGGGATGTTGGAATAGCAAGGTTACAGATTTCCTGTTACGGTTACGTGGAACTTACGAACCAATGAACGCATTCAAGTGAAAGGATACTGTAAAGTGAAAGTGTTTAAACTTGAAAAGCTGCAGTGGAAAGTCACCAGTTTCACGAGAAGGTTATCCGGTATAAAAGAGTACTTTACCTGGTAGCCTAGTCAAATATGGTGATATACATTGAAACGGAGTTTGAAGTGAGATTCGTTGAGCGACTCCACGTTGACCTCCCTGGTATTGACGTGCTAGTATAGCAAATGGGATGTGTACTAGCTGGGCAAGTTTGGATTCGATTAATGGGACAGGTCGTTCACATGGAACAGTAAAGTAAATACAGAGGCTTGGGATCAAGGCACACAATCGTTGGATAGTGGTGAGACTTGCAGTGAAAGATGAATTTCATTAGCCATATGGTTAAAAGGATGCCTGTTTTGAATGATATACATTCGAAATTCTTTTTCCTCATGTGGTATAACTTTCAAATACTCTGGTGGATGATATAAATGAATAATAAACCCATGCGATACTTAGTTAGGTTCCTTCATCCTGGACGCAATCAGTATCAATGAACTAGCAGTTACCGATATTAGAAGATACTACTAGAATATCCTATCGAAACCGTCAGCAGTTAAACGTCTGAATAGTTTTCTCAGACCGAAATACAACTCAAAACCAAGTGTGCTTTTTACATTTATTCCTCATATGGATATACCAATAAAAACCTGAAAAGAAAAGTGTATTGTACTCTGTAACCGCTGTTTCGAAACCAACATGGCTGACTTTATGTGATGAGCGAAATAATACTACACCTGAGTGCAAGTTTTGAGAACGTGAGCACTGAAGACCCTGGTCCATTCCGAAGATGAAACTAGTAGAGCATGTTTTTGTATTTGTCATTGGTGTGTACATTACTACGACAGCGCAGCCTGCGATGGCTTGGCTGCGTCTAAAGAATGAAAAATGGTCGTATTCTGAAAGAACTATTCTATGGTGAGTTGCAATCAGGAAGTCGACCATTAGGCAGACCGCATCTGTGGTACAAAGACGTTTGCAAAAGAGGTATGAAAGCTCTTAGCATTGACCCCGCGAGCTAAGAACTTTCACTTGACCGCTCACATTAGAGGCATTATGTAAAGCGTCATCTGCAAGCTGGGGAGGAGCAGATACAGCTCTTGGCTGCTGAAAGTAGATCACGCCACCGGCGTGCAACTGACGATGATCGGCCGAGTTCTGCCTATCGTCGCGGGAGAGTGATTGTTCCTCCCGAATCGGACTGTTTAGTCATTAAAAATGTTGTGTAGCATGAACAAATTATGCGATTGTGATGTACATCAATGGTCGACATCGACCGAAGGAAGCCAAGAACAACAACAACATGTTTACTCGCAACCGTGATCAATTCAGTAATGGCATTCGGATATAATCAGGGTAATAAATTGCAAGTGCCGGTTATTTCCAAAAGAGAAGCATATTTTCTAAATAAAATATAGCCTTCAACATGTTCGTTATGGGAATTTATGACACATAGTAAGATATTGGAGAGAAACTCTATGCTAATACAAGGAAGCATTTGATGTCTATCTATTCCCGTTTTCAAAATAACTGATGCATATTGCTTTGTGGAAACACCGTTGACAAAATCTGTCTCCTGCCCTACGTACAATCAATCACTCATGTTTTACGACTGCTCAGGATTTATCAAGCGAAATGTAGATTTTCTCGCTTAACTTCGTACTGTAAACATTTTCAGATTGATATAATATTTATTTACTCCATAAGATGAGCAATATTTTCACCAATTATACTTTACAAATCAGATAATTTTTGTTGGAGAATATGAAATGTCAGCCTCAAGCTAATGAGATGCAGAATTTATTGCTGTCGGTTGAACAGTAAACATGCAGACATGAGATCAACATTGTTGACCGACTGAGATGATGCGTAACTATGAAATCATGATGGATAGATCGTTGCGCATATCTCGTAGTGCACACCAGACAATGTGGGCAATGAACTCAGAATGGTCATGAAATGTGTCTTTACGCAAAATTCAGCCTGAGAAAACCACCAACAATAATATCGTCGTGAAACAATAACGCGTTTATAATTTCAAATCTACTGTACAGTCACGATGAAATTTTTTTTTATATTCAGTGACTGAGTAGGATTCTGCAGATAAAGATTCATACATACTAATGAATCACAGTTTTATACACGCCTCCAATCTACCAATATTTCTATTTAATTGGCGATAAAACAGCGCGGAAATCAATTCATACAAGATTTGATGCACAACTCCTTGGAGGAACATATCATAGTTTGCAGTGTGTGTGTGCAGGATTGATAACGTTCTACATGAACTGGGTAATTTCCTTCCTTTCTTATCGTGAGGAAACAGTCGCTGTAAGTGTATTCACAGTCCACTCTAACTTTTCACACCGCTAATCGTCTTACTTCGATAGCGTATTTAGAGGAACAGAATAATACATTCGGAGGAAGAGTGACCTCAGATTTTAATGGAAATATTTACCAGCGTCAACTCCGAAAAGTAAGTTATGAATCGAAAATTCGATAAGTAATAGAACTTAACCCATGTAAAATTTTGAATATTGATCCTTACATGTACGCAAGCACATATAAATGTAAGTATCTATAATTTTATCTACCGGTATATGTACGAGTATGCATGTTAGTATGTATGTATGTATGTATGTATGTATGTATGTATGTATGTATGTATGTATGTATGTATGTATGTATGTATGTATATGTATGTATGTATGTATGTATGTATGTATGTATGTATGTATGTATGTATGTATGTATGTATGTATGTATGTATGTATGTATGTATGTATGTATGTATGTATGTATGTATGTACGTATGTATAAAATCCCAAGCTTTGTTCCAGACATATTGCCGCTTAGCCAGAGACTGCGCGTGGTCTACCATACTTTCAGGATTCCAATGCATAGATGTTCGTAAGCATTTATGTATTTATCTACACATATATGCACATATCTACATATTACATCAGTTGATGTTAGCTAAAATGTGGAAACCTATATTATCATGAGCCAAATTCCCATATTAATTTGTGCCAAATTTGTTTTTGTCATCATAATCCGCAATGCTGTTGAGCTGTTTTTATTAAAATAGTATGTATAAATTTAGTTCGACAATGCCTACGTTCCCTAAATGCTGTCAGGTAAATTGTCGTTTAAGCGATGTACTGCTAATCTATATTGGAATTACTGACAAAGTGGATTATTTGCATTGGATAGATCAGAAATTATATTATTACCATTATTTGTCGGATCGCAAGTAAATTTATGTTTAGAAATTTGAATGAAATATAACTGTAGCAGTTTAGCTTTTTTGCAATCGGAAGAATCTCGATAACAATAAATGTGCCTGGAATCCCAGCTTTAAATGAGCGGGATAATGAAAACTTTCCATTATTTACAGTTCGCGATACTGGTAGTGCAGGCACATCGGAACGGATGATTCAAAAGTTTCGCTGAGCCAATTCTTCTTAAAAATGGCGCCAAATTTGAACAGTAATTAACACTTATTACCTCTTTAAAGGTCGTTTCCACGTGGTTAGTTTACATGGAACTGAACCCGTTTTGCTCAGTAAACGTTGGTAATATGAACGCCCAGAAAAAATTGAACATTAATGTGATGAACTCTTCAAAGTGCGTATAATGCTAGAAACCGATCGGTTGTTGATAAACCTTGTCATCGAGCATCGGGATTCACAATCGGGCTGTCAATTCAACATGTGCACTTTTCAATTGAAATATCAGGTGTTAAATTCAACGAGTTATCTCGGCAGAGCGGATTAACTTTCGATTTGCCTTTTAACACGAAACGATCAAATTTTAATTTTTCTCGCAAACGTGACGCGTGTGTTAACCAAATGGATTTGTTCGTTTTGCAATCAGAGATGTTTAATCCGGTTTTCTGACTTATTTTAATGTAGCTTCCAAGTTCAAATTATTAAATACATTTTATATTATCAATGAAATTCCTGTTAGGAAATAATTTGTTATAAATCACGAAAACGAATCTCCATAATGATTTTCACCAACATTTCCCAGTTGCTCTCTATCGTATCTTGTATCTTCATCAGCTATTCCCAACTTATTCCCATATTCGTCATTATCAAAATCAGTATCACCAATATTGACAATAAATTATATCAGCCGCGTTATTTCGGTAATTATCAATTTAAACATTGTCATCGTTATCGTCACCACATCCAACATCATCAACAACATTAGTATCATTTTTATGTACGCATCATTTTTAAAATAAACACCATCAGCAGCAGCATAGAAAACATTACTTATCATCATTATCATCGATATCATCATCATCGTCATCATAATCATCGTAATCATCATCATCATCTTCATCATCGATATCATCATCATCATCATCATTATCATCATCATAATATATATCATCATCATCCTCCGCCTCCTCCTCATCTTCATAATCGATATCATAATCATCATCATTATCAGCAGCATCATAAAGATCATCATCATCATCATTATCATCATCATCATCATCATCATCATCATCATCACCATCATCATCATCACCATCATCATCATCATCATCTTCATCATCATCATCATCATCGTCGTCATCATCATCACCATCATCATCATCATTTTCTTCATCATCATCATCATCATCATCATCATCAACATAATCATCATCATGATTCTCATTCTGAGTACTATCATACTCCGCCTCCTCCACATTATCATCTTCATCGAAAAACATTATATTTCATTCCATATTTTAATGATATCAACAGACACTGTATATTTAGCAGAATCGCACTGAAATTAGGAAATCTATCAAAATCACGTATAAGGAAACCTCAATATTGCATTTGTATGCCGATAATCAATAGCACAGAAATGTGGGAAGTGCGGTATTTATATCTACAACAAGGATTCTTGGAATGTTACTATGATAAACTGCAGTTGTAGTTTCCTGTTCCCAAATAGGATAATATTAAAAAAATTTCATTCGAATTATTTTCTCTGTTCTCATGGTGGTGAGCGAGTAACGAGAGTTTCGAAGGTTTTCGAGGTAAATGATTTTACCTGGAGACTGTGATACTTATGAGTAAGGAAATGGTTTCTATAAACCGAATAAAACAGGTGTAAATGGGAACGATAAGTTAGAAAACTAGTTTTGTGAAATAAAACCCGAAAATTCTTGTATAGTGGCGCGTAAATTAAACCTCAAAGGTGTGGTTGTAATAAACGGGATAATTATATCGTCAACAAAACGCACTCGAATGGCTTCGTGGTTTCCGATGGCAGCAGCTCGATGAAGAGGTGTCATTGTGTCGGCAGCTCGATAATCCAAATGCGCACCACCAGCCACCAAGGCCATGATCATTTCACGCGGATTTTCGAGTTTGACGGCTACGGTCAAAGGAGTATCTGTTCAAGAGAATTACAGAAGAATCGAAGTTGATGTATGCATACATCATGGATAAGTATTTTATTCGTTCAAAATATTACTGCAAGAAAATTACCCATCCCCCAAAAATAGAAATGTTGATACTCGTTAGGTTTCAGTTTATTTACACGATTTGTTACATTATACAAAGCTCAAAATTGCGTACGAAAGCACCTTGATCGTCAGTGAGTAGGACTTGGAATGTGGCAAAACTAGATGGGATAAGGCGTATTACATTTACTTTAATCAACAAAGATTAGACATAAAAACGGTAACCCTATCATTTGGAAATTTAGGGAAAACGCCTATTGTAAACACTTTAATTGACTCAGCCTTCAGCAGATTTATTCAATCAGGTTTACAGATTAATCGTGTACGAGATTGCGACTCCTTAACAAGGTTACACGACAATGCCTACTGAATAGTCGGTTAATGCTGTTGAGCCAGTGATTTCGTAAATTCTGTTCAGAGGCTGAACACAAGAGAGGCTTATCCTTTTAAGCAATATCTTCGAATTTGTTGGTTGCCTTGTAGTTTGTTACTTATTCCGGAGTCACTAGTCACATAGTTTAGGTTTGTTAACTATTCCTCGACTGTTTCAAGGCCCCTACCTGATGATTACGAAAAGTACGAAACCGGTCCTGAGGTGTCTGCGATGACAATGTGGATATTTGTTTCAAACGCATGGGTTAGACCCCATTCACACGAGTGATTTAACAGGTTGGTTATTCGAGGCACATTATGCAATAGCTTACATGTTCACACCTTGTTCATAAAAATTTAGTTTTTCAACAAAAGTTATGTTGTCTAAGCCATGTAAAATTATCATGCATTTAGTATTGATAACCAGATCATCACCTTGGATTCCAAGCCCATGATATGTGTTTGTACACCTTCAAAATACATTTACAGCATTCTAATAACCACCAATTTTTTAAAACCGCACAAGTATTAGAGGTGAAACGAACAAGATTCCTACCACATAAGTGCAAATAATCCTAAACATTTCCTATTTTACGCTTTGTGGAGTTATTTCCGAATGTGGTTATTTTATCAACAAATAGTTGGATATGAAGTATATTAAACTTATAGCATGAAGTGTGAAACGATGAAACACATTTGCAGGTAGGTTTTATCATGCGATGAACTAATCAGTATTCAATTCTGGTGAAATGAATGGCCTTAATTCCAATACAATGTTAGTGTCTCGGAAGTTTTATTAAATGATTTTGCTAGATTTCCGAAAAGCTGAACAAAATTCATTCATATAGTTCATCGAATGAACTGGGGTGGTTGAAAATAAACCTCGTGTTTAAAATAATTGATAAATATTGTTTCATTGGGCAAACCCAAGACACTTTCTACTAAAAAGTGTCAAATTTCAAAATTGATTAATTGCATATCAACGCTTGTAGCGTTTGTTACTTGCTTCCAACTTCTAATGAGTTTGTCGTAAACTTGAGTAACATCTTGTTGTACAAAATTGGACAAATTTGAAAATTTGTACAAACAAGCAGCATCACTTAGAAATACGTTTTGCGCAGTCCTCGCGTGGCAATTTCTAGGGGGTTTGATTTAAAAACCTTTTTAGATATTAGTTATCATAACACTTGCTGATCTTTTGAAATTCCTACAATGAAAAAAACTAAACTGTGACGTTTTTAACAAGACAGTAGAATCATGAATGGAATAATAGGATTCACTCAATAATTGAAAAGTGATTCATGGTGACTAAAAGGTTTTATTGGCACTAGGATATTTAAACTTTATATAAAATATTGGGAGAATAGTAAGAGATTTAGATGATTGACCATTAAATAACATCCAACCAACTGTCGATTAATTTTTAATTATATTATTATGAGCATCTTTGGCTTTTGAAGAGGAATTACTCTCTGATTCTCTGTTTACACATTGTGGTTTGTTGTACGGTATTCAACAATGATTTAGAAGTCAAACTTCGTTTATAACTTTTTCATTTTCACAAGGCTCATAAAACCTTATTTAACTCTTTCCACCTGATGATTGCAAACGGTCAAAAACCTTAGTGTTGATTGTATGTTCTACTGATGTAACCAACACAACATTAATGTTTCATCTCTTGCAAATTCACTTAAAATAGTACCCAGGCGATGCTTGAAATTTTAAATAGGAATTAAATTTATCAGCGACGCTTGTTTCATAGATGTGTTTCGAGTTATACAAGGATATGATTGATGAAGTGCTGAACTCGGAGGGTCAAACTTTACGCACAGTTGATCTGCATCATTTAGATTTTGTACACAAACTACAGAATCATTTTATGTAGATGTTGAGATGTGAAATCAACCAAACTCTTAACAATTTTCACAATAGAAGAATTGGGAGCATGAGCTTAAAATAAGGCGAAGCTGTTACGACCGTTAGCTATTAAATAAAGATGATGAATGGATGAGTTGAATAGTGACATTTGATCGGACAGTGTAAATTGCGCTAGAAGAAAAAGAAAAATATCCGCTTTTGTGGTGTGACACTTGACGTACACAGTAGTAGAGATAATGTTAATTTTTATGCAATTCGATCAGAGGACATCAAAATTTTATTTGGAATTTATTGTATAACGCAATTTCATTCTCTCATCATAACTTTTGTTACAACTTATTATCTAAATTTAACAAATAACATGCTAAAAATAAAAAAAATGTTGATAATTATTTATTTATATATTTGGTAGTTGCGCAGAATATTGGAGGCAAAACGTTCTGAGATATTCCATAGAATACAATAATTAGGACGTTGCTTGGATTAAAACGATGAATTTTTACAATTTTTAGTCACAAAATACTGAAATCTAAACGAGTGAGATGATATGTAATAAACCTCATCATCATCACTATCATTAATGGGTAACAGACGCCCAAATTTTAACTATCATGAATGGTAATATATGTGAATAAATAGCGTTTACTACATGAAAAACGGTCGCGTTCAACGAAAAACTATTAAATATTGATTAAAATCTTACCACCGTTTTCTCTTGATTGGAAATTGGGATCAAGTCCTCTGTTTAACCATTTGTTCACCTTCTCAATATCAGCGCTCTTGACAGAGTCAATGAAATGTTTCAGGTTTTGCTGAAAAAATATAAAAGCACTAAATGCTCATTGTGAGGCCTCGTTTAAGTTAATCAATTTCTAAATGTAATGATTATGGCATTATCTTCAAATTGTATCTGAAATTGCATACCAGCTCAGCAAAACGACTATTCATTAATAATTTGTCACGGATATACAAAAAAATGAAATTCGAATGATATTATGTATGATGTTATTATTACAAGTATAATAAAAATATTATTATTAAGATATTATTGATATTTTAAAGAATTAACAAGTTTTAATACAACGAAGCAAAGTAGAAAATATAGATTGATAATCAAATGAAAAATATTGATTACCAGCAATACTACTTAACATTTTCAAACACTTCATATTAAAAATCGAATGGAGATTTTCTTCATTTTAATAAAAAGAAAGAAACTCACTCTCACGTGTAACTTTTTCAACTTGTTTGAATTAGCTTTCAATAGGCGATATACACGCTGCTTGTATTTAAGCTTTGGAAGGATATATTAACAGCACCACTTACCTCGAGATGACCAACGGAGTTATCGAAGGGGTATTCATTAAGAGATCTGTCTTCTTGTAAAAATTTTCCAGCCTTTCCTCTCGAAGGAGGAAGAAATAATCCGAAATTCCATTTGTCTTTGATTTCGATAGTTATCAATCCTATAGCTGCGAGTTTTATATCGAAAATCTTGGTTGATGGTGGGAAGTTCAAAATGTTCTGTAAAAAATGAAGTTGTATAAGCGATACATACATCGAGTTGGAGTTCTCCGTTTGTTATACGTATAAATATGGTGCTCTGGTATGGTGCTCCCAACTGACTACCGTTCATGCTCAGTGAGAGACCGGAATCACTGTCGCACATTTCACTTATTTTCGACCTACATATAGAAGATTTTATCACGATTAGATAAATGAAAAACAATTTGGCGCGTACATATGTGGGTCACAAGGTCGGAAATCGATTAGTTAAAACGTTTTTATGTAACATGACACTTAATGCAAATTATGATCTAGAAAATTAATGCTTATTGAAGTGTAATAAGTAATTACAATTTTATCGGCTAATTTGGGCGTTGAAAATGTTTGTGCAATATTTTGCTCAGGTTCTGGCAGAAAATTTAGAAAAATCTAGCAGAAGAATAAATTTACTTATTATGAAAAATTTGCCCACAACTTGTCCGGACAAAATGTGCACAAACTTTTGGAGATCGTTTAGCATGTTTTCCATCGATCACGTTGTGACACCTATGATTAGGGCCTCCATCTACGTAATGCACCACTTCGGAAGTTTGCTCAAAAATTAATTTCATTTAGCACCGCGCTCTAAATGGATTAAAACAGTCGTGCTTCCATGAGTTCTTGTGGCGGAATGCTGCAGTAAAGCATCAACTACTGCATGAATTCTCTGTTCTGTCCTTATAATAATCTCGATGATCTCGACGCTAACATTAAATCCACTCAGTTTATTGGTTTGCACAAATCATTTGAGGTAACACTGTAAGAATTAGGAGGTTTCTTCTCAAGTACAGGGTGAAATTTCGGTTGAAGAAAAGTCGTAAAACTGAAATTGGTTGATCGAATATAGGAAGAGTTTCTTATATTTTAATAGCATTTTATTTTTGCATAGAATAGGAGAGGAATGAGAAAACCAAAGTTGTCAAGGGAAAATGCAATTACAAATTGTGTAATTATTTTATTATCGTAATGATGTGCAATAATCGGGAATCGAGTTACTAAATGTGTGCTTGATACATGCGATGTACCAGATGGCTACGGGTTTCCTATATGTTTTGATTTTATGCTTAAATTGTATTTCCCGGAGCCCCGTCGTCGTAGGTGTTTAATATTTTTTTGTGAATATCCGTCATTGGCAACTTAGTGATTAGAGTCTTTATAATCCATTCATAATGTACAAAAATTGATTGCCAACTGGATAGAATAATATGAAAATCATCAACTGGGCGGATTCACGTCTCAATAGATAACCCTAATCATGTGAGTTGTGAGTAGCTGTACATATTGTAAATGATTGATGTCTTTTTTCTAAATAGTATACCATTTTTAGACAATGTTTTAGATGTTATCAAAATAATGCCTTTTAGATTAGCAGGAGTATATAAGGCTCCCGAGAGGAACGTGTCTGCATGCGGAGCAGAGGCACAGTTATTGTCGCAACTGGCGTCACATCAATCAATATCCTCTAATCCCTAACACGTAAATTTGGTGTATACATGCTAATTTAAACCACATTAGGCGGGAAGTTATTTGAATGTCTTAATAAAAATCTCTAAAATGCCTCAACTGGCTGACATTCATATAACTTTTCGTCTAAGTAATGGAAAAAAACATTGGAATTCTGTCAGGTAAGCTCCACTTTTGCGTTACGCTTAGAATATAATGATGACAAAGATGCTAAAAGCTTTGTCGTGCAACACATTTACGATTACCTTGTAGGCTACAGTAGGTAGGCAGTTATGTCAACTCACCAGATACTATTGTCAAGTGCAATCACACGTTGAAGTGTTTGCAAATCAGTGTTTAGCAATGGAGTTAGCATTTTTATTTTAAAGAAATGAATACAATAGTGTACCTCATCAATACTGATGTAAGGGCGTCTTACTGCCTCACACCCTAAATTCAATGGAAAGTAACTCCGTTAACGGACGCACACCAGAAGTTATCGTGCTAGGCAGACTAGCAACCGCATTAATTTTTCGTATTTCAACACTACTCTGAAATTTGAAGAAGGCGGTCACCTTAGTTAGGTCGGTATAATGTTCTGTTTTATTACTCGGCTTCCATGTATATGACTTTCGAATAAGGATAACTATGAAATCTTTGAAAACAGGTTATCGCAATGTCGACCTAATATACTCCATAATTCTTTTCGAGATAACGCTGAAAATATAGAAAGAACGTTCAACGTTGTTTTTATTATTTATTTATTTATTATTTATTTATTTATTTATTATTTATTGATAGGTTGAGTTCTCTACAGAAACGAGTTCCTTTTCTGGTACACGAAAGAACTTAAAAAGTACAGTAAAATGTAGCGGTTGAGGTAAAGTTTCAGTTTACAATAAGCACAATGATAGCACACACACCAAATGAGAACTCCGGAAGTCGGAACATAAAGGTGTATGGAATGATGCGCAGCAGTGGATGGTAAAAGGCACGCAGTACAAAAGCAAGTAATTCAAAACGTGCGCGCAATCACGCAGTCAACGATACGATAAGACACTGTGTTCTAGGATGTGGGAATCGCTCATTGTTCCGACCAACGGACGACCATGGACTTCACCATCTGTCTGAAATTGAGAAAGAGAACAAAGATGAAGTACGCTCAACGTAAAGGTAAGTTGGTATTTAGCGTTCATTACACCGTCCCTCTCTAGCAGTTGCACTGTCCTCAGTGCAAGAGAGGTGTGATGCAGCAAGTCCTCCGTCAGATGGCACATCCACCTTTTGTTTGGCAATCGGTACACTTACGGGCGGAACGACGCTGCCGAATTTGTCTTGAGGTTGGGATAAGTAAGCCGGTTTCAACTGGTTGAAATGGACGGTAACAGATGTGCCGGTGGGATTATTGATATCACGCATAACATAGGTAAGTGAGCGCACCACGTGTATAGCAAAAGGTCTTTTCAATGGATTGTGAAAGACGCCGGATGTGCCTGCTGATGGTTTGGGACGGTGAAGCCACTCATAAACTCCGTCTTTGTATAACGGACCGCGCACAGCTAAATCATATCCTCGCTTTTGGTGTCCCTGACATTTAACCGCTTGCTGAGCGGCGAGGTGTAAAGTACGGGGTAACGTTTTTGGCAAATTTGCATTGTATTCATGAAGATCACGTATCTCTGCATGGACGGCAGGCGCGGGGATGTCGATCGGTAGTCGGAGCTGAGACCGAATGCTAAATTCGCGCGTGTAAATCCAGTATAGCTATGCAATGTCGCATGATAAGCCAGAAGGCAGTGTGGTAAAGGTTTGTCCCATATTCGCGTATTTGTTTGACTGACAAAAGACCGCATTATGTTCTTTAGCGTTCGATTTGTCCGCTGAACCATTGCTCTGGGGGTAATCAGGGGTTTTTCGCGTCTTTTGAATACCGAAAAGTTTACAAAGTTGACGCAAAAATGGCTTTAAAGCGCTGTTCCTTGATCAAAGAGGATTGATAGAGGAGCACCAAATCGAGCAATCCATCAACAGGCTATTACATCAGCGACCGTTTTTGCTTCTTGTTTGGGGATCGGCATGGCCTCGTACCACATAGTGAAATAGTCAACCATCAGTAATATGTACTTATTTACAGAACGTGTATCTGGTAGTGGGCCGATAATATCAACTCCAAGTCGTTCGTTGGGTCCACTAGTGATGATGTTATGCAGAGTGTCCTTCAGTGGCATTAAAGTAGCATTGATACGCGAGCACAAACTACATGCGTTTCAAAAGCTGTTCACGGCCTTTTGTGAATTTGGATACCAGAACCGTTGAGTAAATGAAGCCACTGGCTTTCGCTGACCCAGTTGTCCGATTTGTATGTAAAGAATGTAAAGAATCAATGACTTCGTTAATTTTGTTTTTAGGGACGACAATTCTAGGTGACATCCTGTTTAAGGGTGGGATATAAAGGACACCGTTAATTATTTTTAAATAAGACCACTGGAACCACAAGGTTCTTTCTTATGAACTTCTACCTTCCATTTCGATTCCTGTCGGTTTACAATTCCCATGCATTTGGCGGCGATAAATATTGCTAAAATATGTGCAAGGGACGATATCCAAATAGCTCGAAATTGCAATCTATAATCGTTTCCAACCCAGTTAAAGTTACGCGCAAGAATTGTACAAACCAGACAATAACGAATGTCACTTTTTTGGAGCGAAGCGAATTTTCGAAGTGCCCTAACTGCCCTTCACAATGGCGAAAAGTATCAAAGCGAATATCGGGAGTGCACTTCGCTATAACGAATATTAGCGAATATTCTCCGCTCACCTTCGATGTCCCCCCAAAAAACTTCGTTTTCGACAAAAAACCTTGCTATAAATTCCAATAATTTGCTAATATTCGTTTTAATTCGCTATTCTTCGCTGAAATAAAACGAATTCCGAAATAAATTATTTTTTGACCATGAAAGAACTTTATTTGACAAGGGAGGACTTTTTCACGAGCTTTGGCATTGGAAATATACAAAACCTTAATCCCCTAAGCAATTAGGCTCCTCCTCTGTCTCGGTCTCTGAGACCGGGGTTCTGTACCTGGACCTGGTGCCGGAACTGGTCCGGCTGCCTCCAGTCAAAGGGGAGTAGGCCTTCGCCTTGAGCTCCTGGGTGTCGACAAACTCGACATCCTCAAGGTTGTCATCAGTGTCATCCTGGTCTTTGAGCAGCTGCTGACTCTGAGTGCTGGTACCTTCGCCATTGGTGAAATCCTGGATGCGGAGCTTCATCCTCTTCATGTAGGGGAGCACTCTCTCGTAATTGTCATGAATGTAGACGAGCTCCTGGACCCTCTCGTTGTTCATAAGGCTTCGGGTGGGCTTGGTCACGAGTCCAGCTTCTGAGAAGACCCTCTCTGGTGAGGCCGAGGTAGCCGGGATGGCGTAGACCTTCATAAATCAAATGAGACAGGTTGAGTATTTTGTATTAGGTTCGAGGCGGTCCATGGGTGCAAAAGTTGAACTACTATTTCGAAGTATAGCAATACTATATCAAAGTATAGCAATACTACATCTGAAAATAGAAAATAATATATTGAAATATAGCGAATAATATCGAAGTATGGCGAAGTTTAGCGAATATTATAGCGAAGTATGGCGAATAACGAGAATAAATTATAATCCAACGGTTAATAAGTGACCTTTAACTTTGAAACAACTTACTGGGCGACTTTGGCGAGTAGAGGGAGTTTCTTGTCCTTCATCTTCCAGTACTAGAGCACGTAGATGTCCTCCTTTTCCAGGGAAGGCGCCATCCACTCATTCATCTCCTTGACATATGGAGGAACTGAGGCTGGTTGAGACTGGGACTGAGACAGGTCGATGCTGCCAAAGGCCAATTCCGGATCAAGATCAAGGTCATGGTGCTCTTGGAGAAAACCTTCAAGATCTTGGCAAGCAGGTTCCGGCATCTGAATGAATGGTAGGGCGGCTGGGGTCAAGTTCGCCAAGAGCACCTTGATGCTCTGCTCGCACTCGTAGAAGAGGTGACCATGAGACCTGGTCCTGAGGTACACGTCCTTCTGAGTGGGTTTCAGGTAGTGCGCCATCTGGTAGAGGTCCACGTTCCTGCCCAGCTCGGGAACTCTGATCTTGATCTCCTACTGGAACTTCTTGATGAATGCCTTAGGGACATCCTTGAAGTCGGCAAACAGCTTGATCCTGGAGGCGGACATCATGGCAATCTTAGCCATGTCCGGAACGACATGCTGTAAGGTGGGCGTCTCATCTGACTGGAGACGTTTGCTGACCTCCTTGATCGGCTCGAGGGGCCAGAGGAGGTCTTCCAGGTCCTGAAACTGCAGCTTGTTTGGAATGAGGGCCGCAAAGTCTGAAGGTGTGTTGAAGACTTCATCCTTCAGAGACAGCAGGACCGCCTTGTTCCGGACGATGAATGTGATGGTCATGCACATTGAAGACCAGCGGATCTTGCTGTACTGAACGATCTTGATGAAGGGAACTGTAAAGGAATGACTTCTGAACTTCGAAGTTATAGCAAATAATAACGAAGCTTCGCTAATAATATGGCGAAGCTTTGAAAATATAGCGAAGTATAACGAATAACATAGCAAATTATATAGCGAATTATAGCGAATAGTAACGAAGTAAACCGAATATTGCGCTCACTCACCTTCCAAGTCAGCTGCCTTCTTCCTCATGAGATCGTTCCTGACCGAAGAACGCTTGACCTCGTTGGCCATAGCCCTGACCAGCTTGACCAAGTCGCCCACCTCCCCGATCTTCATGGCATACTTGAGGGCGTTGTTAATTGCGTGGCTGACGAAAGCAGGTGCTTGCTGATCTTGTCAGCGTTCTTCACAGCCTTCTTCATTTTGGCCTCGGCGTCCGTGACCATGATGGTCGCAGTGCTATCTTTGAGGCTCTTGATGGCACCAAGCATGGAGTTGAGGTAGCGGCCCACCACCTCCGAGTCGTGCCTACCCACCACCATCCTGCAGTCAATGGTGAATCTCTGCATGACCCAGTCTGGATCAATGTAGTGAATGGTCAAGCTCAGGTACCCCTGGTTGGAGCGGCTGGTCCATATGTCACTGGTGAATCCATCGCACAGGAGGTTGGCCAGGTGCTTCTTCTCCATGGCTTCCTCGACATTCTTGAAGAGGAGGGTACAGATGTGCCTGGAGAACATGATCTGCCTGGTGATGTTGATCTTCGGGTCCAGCGACTGAGAATACCTGGAATAATAGCGAAGGTAATAGCGATATATACCAAATTATAGTGATTTTTAATCGAAAAATAGCAATATATAACAAGGTATAGCGAAGTTTAAGCGAAGTATAGCAAAGTAAAATCGAAATTATCTTTCAAGTAAGAAGGTAACAACTTGTAATTGTAAATTTGTCATTTTAAATACCTGATAAAGTGGCGATTCTCCACATGGCTGAACGAAAGTTTGGCACCGGCAAGGTAGGCCATGATCTCAACAATATTCGCTTCAATTCGCGATGTCGCTTCGCTTTAAATCCCAAAGCGAAGTATTCGTTATTGTCTGGTCCAAACGTTGCAAAACCAATTTATTCGTAATGAAAAATTTTCTATAAATAGCGGTACTAAACAATTATACACAAATGCAAGAAAAATTGCAGCCAAAAATGGTGGGAAAGATTAAAACAATAATAATAATAATAATAATAATGGTGTTAAAAAGATGAAGACAATTTCTGGTAAAATAATTACAAACATCAAAAATAAATGTGTACAATTTGTTGGGAGCACAAAATAGGGAGATAAGACAGGCTAAATAATTACGAAACTTAAATGTAAATATCACATTTACAATATGTATCATCGAGCTGAGTTATGTTCCTTTTCCGCTAACGGGTTTACCATTATGACGTCAATCGAATCTGATGTTGCACGCGACAGTGCGTCAGCATTGACATGCCGCTCACCTGGTCGATAAATGCATTCCCAATTGTACTCTTGCAATTTTTCTTGCCAACGCGCCACCTGTCCCAGGGTATCTCTGAAAGTACGCAACCATTGCAGTGCTTGATGATGAACACGAACGATTAAGGGTTTTCACAAAAGATACGGCCGAAAGTGCTGAATGATAAATACAAGCGCAATCATTTCACGTCTCGTGGTACTTTAGTTGCGTTCTGGTTTAAAAAGTTGTCTGTTCGCGTAGGCAATTACCCGTTCAGTACCTTCTGGAGAATACTGAGAGAGAACAGCAACGATCGCCATTTCAATCGTATCCGTATCCAAAATGAATTGCCCAAAAGTTGGACTGACATCCGGGATTGCTAGTATCGGTGATGATTTTAGCAGAGATTTTAAATGCTGGAATACCTGATCACACTCGGATGTCCATTGAAATTTTCTTCCTTCATGCCTCCAGCGATGTTAGGGTGCGGCAATAAAAGCAAAATCCTTAATAAATTTTCGATATGTATATTTTCGGAATGTAATAGTGAATGATGGTCTGGTTACATATATAGATATCTGCAAATTCTACTTTCATTTTTATTTACATTTGACTCACGGGAAAACTGAAGTGAAGATTTAAAAGGTTGTTTGAGTACCCGCATTTTACAAACATTAAATCATACATAGATCAAGGTTTATTGAGGAGAAGTACTGCTTCAAATCTGTTTAAATATACGTTTCGCCTATCTGTTATATTTAATGAGAATATCTATCGGCTAATTTGCTAACAAAATATTAAAATTGGAGGAATTTAAGTTACGGCTCACGTGTTGGTGCAATACATTGACGTGAAAGTATAAAGAAATGTTCAGTTCAGTTGGTATGTGACTGTAAATGGCTTATTATCCAGCCCGTCGATAGAAAGCTTTCAAGGGCGCTCACCACTGTCAAAGTTGATTCTTGGTCATCTGGTATTTCATCGTATTCGACAGGCGACGATAAGCCAGAGGTTATTAAGACTGACCTTCGGTGCGCATGTTTTTTTTACGCTGCGCCTTGGGAAAATCAGAAAAATTTCTCTTCATACAACCTGTGAGAGATTAGCTAAGGAAAAATGTGTGCGAACATTTAGATTGAGACACAAAAGTGAAAGATGCAATACCCAAAGATGAAAACGCAAACGTAGTGTACAAAATACAGTGCACGCACTGTGACAAACACTACATCGGGCAAACCGGTCGAAAACTTAAAACTCGAATCCATGAGTATCAACTGGCCGTATGACGTGACGGCAGCAAGTCTCTCATATCAACGCACGTCGACAACGAAGATCACGAGATGGACTGGAATAACTGCCACATCTTGGGCCGAGCTAACAGCAAAGCAGCACGAGAGTTCATCGAAGCCTGGCACTCCGGTGAACGATCGATCAACAAACACGTGAGCTTGGACGACATCTACGCACGGATGCGACTGAGACGAAGAACCGTTAAGGCAGCCAATCAATCAATCAATCAATCACATGCGATCACGTGACCAGTGGTCGGCCGGCCAAATACCACCGTCAATGCCACTTCGAGCAGTCAATTTGCCAAAAATCGCTGAAGATGTTGCCTAGTCTGGCAACGAAACGTCCGATGCAAAATCAACAAGCTCGGAGAACAAATTCAAGTAAGCTACAATACAGCTGGTGCCAACGCTTAGAGCAAGGATGTTTCCATGAGAAATTTTGTTATGGTTTTTGTTTGAAAGAAAGTGTTGGTGACACAAAGACTCAACTGTGGCACATTTACTAAAGGCGATATATATTTTCATTGGTTTCTCCAACACTGAACCTTCCGAATCCGTTTTGGCAATACTCGTAATCTGCACTAATTCTGTCATTAAAATCACCCAGTACCATTACACAGTCTTTTAGTGGCAAGTTTGTGAGGACGGTTGTGTGGTTATGATAAAAATCATCTTTTTCAAAAGGCGTCGCACAGAGCGACGGTATATAAACGTTGACCAACGTAATGATAACAGAAATGCATTCAAGATTTACAGTGCAAATCCGTCCGCCTCCGCTGCGACTTAGTTCTGCTGCTTTTAGTAAGCTATTTCGCACGGCAAACCAAGCTCCATACAGTCGAGGCGCATCGGAACACCCTTTTCCCAAAAATGTGTAATATCTTTCTGTTAGCTTACAATTGACGTGTAAGCTTGTCTCTTGCCGGGCGTCCACGTTAAGATTCAGCCTTTTTAGTTCATTGTTAACCACAGCTGATATTCAAGACGTCGTCATGAAATACAATGACCGTACATTCCAGGTTTGTAGATACAGAACTTACCTTTTTTAAGTAATTCGTTTCACTGGTGCGGAAAAATACAGTCTGCTTGTCAGTTGAGCCCTCAAAATAATTTACCCGTACATAAAATAAAAATGGAGCTTTCTATGATTCAATCGTAAATCAAACCATTAATATTACATAGATTCAAGATTCAAGATTTATGGTTAAAAAAGCAAATTGCTGTACAGTACCATAGGATATACGTATAAAAAATTAAAAAATCGTTACTTGTATGATCATATCCGTGTTCTTCATAGGTGAAGCAAAAATAATCCTCAATGGCGACACAGACTGTGGGAAAAGAATCTTTGAATGGACGGTAGTTCCGTGCGTTAAAAAATATAGACATCAATATGTAGGGGCCAACGCAGTAGTTCTCAACATAAGGTTTCGTAACCTTTGTTTAAAGATGTGCTCGTTCGCTGAGGTAACAATATCTGTCGGCAAGCTATTCCACAAGAAGCATACACGAACAGCGAAGAAGTGACGACGACAATTCAATCGTGAGTGTGGGATTTGAAGGGTCAAAGGGTGGCTGCGTGTGGGGACAACCGAACCAAACTTGAAGAGGTGTTTGAGAGGGTGGGATTTCGCGTAGATGATTCGATATGTCAGAGTGAGGTCGTGTAGGATACGCCTGCGCTCGAGGGTGCACAGTCCAAGTCTGGTCAGTCGCTGCTCAAAGGGTAAATTATTCAATCCGGTAACAATTTTGGTTGCCTTGTGATAAATTCGTTCGAGGAGCGAGATGTTTTTTTCCATCCATGGCGTCCAAGCTTGTACAGCGTAGTCAACGACAGGATGTATGTAAGTGTTTAGTAATTTCGCGAGTGAGTGTGGTGGGAAACGTCCGAAAATGCGTTTCAGTAAACCTAGCAAGCTGCACGCACGCTTGTAGACGGCTTCGCACTGTAGGCTGTTCTTCAAAGTGCCAGACACCAAGATTCCGAGATCTTTTTGTGATGTACTCCATTCAAGCGGGTGGCTGCCAAGTGTGTAGGTAAAGGGAAAGGGTTTTCCGACTTGCAACATTTTGCACTTGCGGAAATTAAATGGCAGTTTGTTTTGGATTGACCACTGGTGCAGCTTATTCAAATCTCCTTGCAGAACTTGACAGTCCTCGATAGAGTTGACCTTCGTCCAGATTTTTACATCATCTGCGAATAAAACAAGCTTACATGCTAGTAAGTTCGGTAGATCGTTTATAAATATGAGAAACAGTATCGGACCGAGAACCGAACCCTGAGGGACTCCGCTCGTGGCTTCAATTGTTCGAGAAGTTTCACCATCTATTCTGACTTTTACTTTGCGTCCAGACAGGTAACTTGTGAACCATGTTAGTAGGTTTCCGATGACGCCAACATTCTGCAGCTTCTGAAGCAGTAAGGAGTGATTCACTCTGTCGAATGCTTTAGATATATCTAAGTAACCGGCATGGACGGAACCCCCTTGGTCTAGTGCTTGCGTCCAGTCATTTAGAGTCGTGAGCAAGTTAGACAGGCATGAATATGTTTTCCTAAATCCGTGTTGTGTGAAAGTTATTAGCTGATGGTTCTCGAGATGTTCAACAAGTCGTTCACACACCAGGCGTTCCAAAATTTTAGAAACCGCTGAAAGAAGCGTCACGGGGCGGTAATTCGCCGGATCAGAACGACTGCCCCCTTTGTAGATTGGTGTGATAACACCGGTTTTCCATTGAGTTGGTACGGTTCCCGTATTCAATGAGTGCCTGAATAGACCACTTAGTGGGCCACAAAGCTCCAGCTCGCATGACTTCAGAACAGCGGGTGTTATTCCATCCTCTCCTGGTGATTTGCGAACGTTCAGTCCGCGTAAATGTTTTCGCACAACCGTAGGATTTACCTCGATGTTGCTAAGGCATTCGACTTGTAGTGGGTGCGGCAAAGACGTCAGCGTTGACACGTTCTTTGGACAAAATACTTGCGCATAAAATGATATTAGGGCATCAGCTGTATCCTTGACATTATCAGTCAGTCCGTTCTCTGTCTGGATAGGAAATACACCTGGCTTAACCTTGGTCGCGGTGTTTACGATGGTGTACAGCAACTTAGGATGTCGTTCCATCTGGTCGATCAGCTTCCAATGGTGATATTGCTTGTCTTCTCGAATTAGGGACGTCACCTTGTTACGAAAACTACGAAAGTGTTCCCAAGATGCGTCTGTTCGTATTATTTTGTGTGCAGCCCATGCGGAATTTCGCATGGCTATCCACTTCCGAGTGCGGCTTCGGAGTTTGAAGCAAAATGTTCTTGATTTCCTTTTGGGAACACAGGTAGAATTGTCGTCTAGTTTTGTACCGATATAACTTAACAGACTAGAACAATGAGTATCTGCATTCGTAAGATCGAGATGTTTTTCCTCCATAATCGTAATGGCACCGCGAAGGCCGAAGTAATCGACTCTCCTGATGAACTTAACGTCGCCCGACGCCCTTCTGGCGTTGCACACGAATTCGAAGGACAACACAAGATGGTCACTTAGCCCCAAAGGACTATGATACTGCACTGACTCCACTGCTGTTGCTTCGGAGGTTAAAACCAGATCTAGAATTGATGATTCATTGAGGCCCCTTTGTCGAGTGAATGAATGGACATGGTTGTATAGGGGAGTGAAAGTGATAATCTCACGGAATTTGTACTCAAGGGATTGCTGAGTATGCACACTTTTGGTGTAGAGATGTGGGAGGTTAAAATCACCCATTATTAACAATTGGCATCCTCTAAGATTTCCAGCGTTGCGCATCATTTGTAACAACGTTTCATTGTGGGCATCGGAAGAGTTGGGCGAGCGGTAGATCACACCAAGTATACAGTTCTCTCCAGTTTCCAAGCGAAGGCTACACCACATGGTGTCCTCTAGCTCAAACCTTGTGTCAGGTACAGCTGTGCATTGAAGACGTTCGTTATAATACAAAGCAACTCCACCACCTGATCTTGAACGGTCTCGTCGAAGTAGGATCATGTTGGGAAGTGCCAGCTCGCAATCGTTCACCTGATCGTAAAACCATGTTTCGGTAACAGCAATGATGTCAGCAGAAAACTGAGCGTTAAAGTGAGACAATTCGGCGATTTTGTTCCGCAAGCACTGTGCATTTGTGTATAGGCATTTAACAGTGGTTTTCGTGTGTAGCGAGCCTATGCGGATGATGTTTGTATGTCCGACCCCCTGAGAGCCGGACCATGATGTACTCGGTCCGACTCGGTTTGAGCCGGACCCACTACGTTTTTTGATGTATTGGTTGCTTCCGTTTCGGTGGGAACGCTACCGTCTACCGCCCCCAGCCGCGAGTGTGTCTCACTCATTGGTTTGGGTGGGCTAAGTCTAACATCCTTGGGTAGTGTTCGTTTCTTTTTTGTCCATTCCGACCTTACTATTTCAGCCATAGCGCTGGTCAAGAACGTAATCTTCAGAGGTTTCGGTCCATCCCCCTTGTATTTTGGCGAAAAAGGAACTCGAAAAGTGTCCACAACAACGGCATTAGAAATATCGAGAGAACACGCAATGTAGCGCCATTGTTTGACGTCGTGCTCTACCGTTTCCTGATTCGATGCTCTAGAAGTATTTTCTGGTACACCAAGTAGAACTATACTTCGCGATACCGTTTGTTCCCTGTCGTTCAAGCTGCCCTTCCTTTCCCACCATGGTACATCGGGATATATGCGGCAGTTGGAGTCGGAATCTGACTTGAGTAGGTATGCATTCAGCAATACGTTCTCGATATCAGCCTCGCATTTTAGTGTTACCTTGAGCAAGCGAGGTTGACCAATATGAGGTGAAGATGAATGGTGGGTTAGACGAGTCACCTTTTCTGCGTTTACATGTTCAATTTTCATTAGGTGACAAAGTTCAGACCATTTATCGACATCATGTTTCTGTTTGCTATCAAACAGGCTTTCTTGGGACTCGCTGACATTCGTACATATCACGTTCAGCGTGTATGGGGTGTTCTTTTTTCGTATCGGAAAGTCAGGCGTTTTAGAATTAAAAACCTTTGTGGCTTGACTTTGTGAGTCGGGTAAAGCAGTTTTGGAGTGTACAGCTGAGGTCGACCGTAACAGCATATCTCTTATCTTGAAAAAGATATTGCAAGGGTGTTCAGCGCCTTGCTACTCGTATGATCGAAGGGCAATCAGGTAGATCTTATGAGCAAAGACTATTAAGTCTAGGGCTCTTTTCGAGGTCACCCTCTGAAACTGGCCAAACAACATGTCAGGTCTAATGCTCATAAGCACTTCTTCAGTGAAAGAGTAGTAAGCTACTGGAACTGCCTACCTGACGATGTCGTGAACTCTAACTCTGTAATGTGTTTCAAGAATAGACTTGATGCCGTATGGAGCTCATTATTTCCTGCATTTTGCCCCTAATTGAGTAATGACATTGTATTTACCTGGTCTTTGAAATGCACTAATGTCTCCTCACCTTTGGTGAGGGGAGTTTTTGCTCTACATTCCAGGTAACCATCCTACCAGAAGAAATCTGTGAACCTATTTTGTTTGAAGTGGTGGGCGCTCTTTTTGGCATACCACCGGAAGAAATCTGGACGCTCGATTGGCGACCTAGCCACTTATCGTCCTGTGCAACCTGAACCTGAACCTGTAAGAATGTCCTACTTCTGTGGTCGTTTTAGCTGATTCCAAAACGGGAATAACCCTGCTTTTTTGCTTTTTTGGCACACGAGTAGCCTTAGTCTTAGATTCCTTCAATGGTGGTCCCGAAATCGATGTATTGATATGATGGTTTACATCAGTGATCACTTGCGTACTCACATGATTTACGAACATTTCTTCCACACGTCGAAGGCCCAACTCCAAACCGGCCATTCTATTTTCTATTTTGGATCCAAAAGTATCGTTATAGTGCAATGATTTAGCTCTGCAACGAACACAGACATAGCATGCACCTGGAATCATATCATTATTTAATAATGCTATCGAGTCAGGGGCTAAAGTACGGTCGCATTTACCATGGATTTTACCCATACACAGAAAACACGTTATTACTTTACGCGCCATGGGATTCACCGGTTGTTCGCATGCTTTGCACGTGACTTCGGGACAATTCTGCGTGTCGAGATTCGTCCTATTAGTTGGGCCGGCCGTGACCATTGTTGCGTTTGCCGGATCCAGGCGCTTGGCAATGAGGTCAAGTTGGTCCGATGTCGCGGTCACAGTTTGATCAATCGATTTTTTAGTCCGTATGTTGGTTCTCGTGGTGCGGTGAAACATGTTAGTAGCCTGAATTGGGTTGTTCAGGTGTGTGACGGGTTTTTGTTCGACGGGTCGAGGTGGCTGTTTTGGAACACGTGATTTCGTCAAATAATCCAATATAACTCGTTAACTACACAAGCTAGAACACAGAAGCAAGTATCAAAATGCGTAGCTCCACGCGATCTTTGCAATGATAGCAAAAACCGTAGAATAGTTAGCGATTGAAAAAAGTTTGCGCGCGTGAGCAAACTGTGAAAATTACGCCGATATGATAACTTTGCTGCAAATCCGTTGACAAGAGCAAAACAAACAAATTCCGATAGATATGATCGAAGGTAGCACAGAATTTTTGGAATGAGAGAAATCCAAACAGATTCGGCGAAGATATGAGCAGAAGTGTCAGAGCAACAAAAAATGCGACTGCACAGTAGATCGGTCCAACGGCTAATTAGAGCCTATCGTGATGATGAGTTTGGGGCCGGTTTCGGAATAAATGCAAATGAAGATACAAATAATATGACTCTCTTAAGAAATTGATTTACGTCATTTGATGTTAATTAAATTTTGATCCAACCTAAATTTGTCCACATCACTAGTATGCCATTCTAGAACTGGAACGTAGATTGCAATAGAAATCTGATTTTTGAAATAGACACGCATCTTTTGAATATCCACAACAAGGAAATACAATGCTGGCCCGCCTCCTCTGTAATCCTGAAAATGAAATGCTTCATCCACTCATGCCAATGCAAAGAACAACGTGAACACTACCAGGTGGAAGAATCCATCTATGCATAGATCAAATAAAACACAACTTCATGGAAATCAACCACAACGGCATCAATACCACAGCAGATTTAACTACCGGAAATGCGCATTTCTCCTCACACTACGCATGCCGAACATTTGGTTTATCCAATTGGTATTATGAAACATCTTTAAGAAATTTGGCTAAGTTGAGTTAGATTAAAGATCTTTGACAATATTTCACGACGATTGTTTTAACATCCGATCATATTAACATTTTTGTAGGTCTTCGACAGGATTTCTTTTTACCCGCATTATTTGTGTGAAAAAATTTGATACAACATACGTTTCGGACAGGAAATCGTACATCTAATATAAGCCCTGATAAAATAGTGACGAACGCCGTTATGGATAAATGTGTTGACCATAGGATTCGACATCACTTGCAGGATGAGAGAAAATGAAAAGACATACAAATAACATTATATAGTCATTTCAAGTTTGTTGAAATCATTTGTTCCCCACAAGGCCGGAGTTTACATTCGGTGTCGGTAACACGAAGCTAAAAGGTGATAAGTTACACACCCTAGCAGGATTCGAGGCGGTCACAGCCAGAATTACAAACATTATTGATACTCAGTCTAATCCCGTGTTCAAGGTTAATCTCACCACAGACCAAAAAAGCATCAGAAACACGTTTATACATAAAAACAAAACTATGTTATCCAGAAACGACCCTTTCCGTTAGGAGGCACTGCTCTTAACTAATAAAGGAACCCGGATCTTTTACGGGCTGGTTTAGACTTTGAACAATATTTACAATCAATGTAATGTGCTGCTCATATCCCGCGCACTTACACACCATATTTACAATAATTATCCATAGAGCATTCGAGAAATATTGATCTGGGTTATAAAAGTAGTGCTCACTCTCTTGTAGTCGTAAAATCGCAAATAAAACGTTAATTTACGATCAGTTGGCTTGCAGCCTTTTTTATTTGGTGGAGAATGAGTTCTTCTTTTACAAGGAAACCTCAAACAAAACTCAGTCAGATGAAATAACAAAACAATAGTTATTACGTTAAGTAGGCTTTCCTTTAACACGGTTCGCATTCACACTCATTGAACAAGGATTAATTTGACTTCTCACTTCATACGGAGATTTTTCAATATTTACTGGTTCTTTCGTTTGAATTCATAGAAATCGTTTCGAAACAAACTCATGATTGAAAGCCACTGTTAAATAAGTTTCGTAGAACAAACCATGGTGTTCAAATACAAAATCAAAACGTGATTCTTGGTAAAGCACTCAAGACGCTCATAAACAGTGGTATTCAAGTATAACTTTGTTTACAACGTCACCATTTTTTAAACTTACTGAAAGGAATCCTACTGTCTTTCGGCAAACAGCCAGAAACCGGTTGTGGTGTGCAAGTGCGGGGTATGCGAGCAAAACTATGCTTTGTTTCGAAACATTTTTATTCACGGATAATTTTAATGAGTTGAATCAGGATCAGGTCAAGTTTACCTAAATAGATCACTCTGTCGAAGAAAAACGATGTCTCCTACAATGTCTGTATAGACTGCCATTTATCTGACAATTTGCGACGTATGATTGTTAAAAGCAGGCTCTCATTGTATCACTGAGATTGAAACCAACTCGTTAATCATATGTGCATGTAGCTCAGCGCCTAATTCTCCTCTCATCATCTTGAATCACGTACCAAGTAGGCAATAGTCCGGGAGTTATATTTCAAGTTTTCGAATAGCTGAATACGTGCATATCTTGATAAAGTCGAAGTGATAAGGCGGGATTTTCAATCTTAGAGGACGAGACATGACGTTAATGCGGTCAACAGGGGCGTTGATTGCAACTATCTTGTGCCTGGGTCTGTAAAGAACGAACATTATCGAGCATGACTCTCTAGAGCGCACCAATTACGCAAACAGGCTAATCGATCAGCGGAGGTTGATCGCATCCACATACAAACAAAACAATTAAGAGATTACACAGCGTGCAGGAGATTGCATGAATGAAGCTTGATTTTGCCCATCTACCCCGGACAACTTGGGATTGCTGAAGTAAATACAAGTAAAAGTGAACTGTGTTCATACGAGTAACCTTGGTCTGACGATCAGTCTCAAACTTATCGCAAAATGTTTCTGAACGAAGCCGATCACATTCTTTTTCTCAATGAAGACAAAACAACAGAATCCACAATATTTATTGCAAAACGACATGAAATGGACGAGATAAAATCGTCACCATACTGTACACAGATTGCACGGGCAATAAATGGATCGATCACAGTGCGCACCACTGAAACAAATAAAAAAAGAAAAATTTGGTTACGAGAGAAGGAAGCTGGAATATAACAGAGGATGAAAATTCAGTTGGACCCAAAAACTAAATTCTGCGACACACTGTCACATTGTCTAATTTTAGAGCAGATCCTGGCCGTGTTGTTCCAGACTGAACAATGAAAACAGCACGAATCCTGTCGTAGCGAGTGTGATTCACATACTCGCGGATAAGGATAGTTTATCGAAGCGATGCGTGTAGTCACTTGAGTGAAATGGAATGGTTGCGTCGAACAGCTGCCACATCATTTGACAGATGTTGGTTCAACCGTTACGGATAACCTCTCGCTAAAGATACTGAAATTGATAAGCGGGTTGACAGATCAAGTGACATCTGGACCCGTTTGAACTCTCGTAACCGAAAAATGACAGTGAAGGCCAAGGTGATGGTATACAGCCCGTGCGTACTAAATGCCTTACTGTAAAGCAGTGAAACCTGGACCATCCACGCTAGACATAAACGGAAGCCAAATGCTTTAAGGAGTATCGGCCGTTAGTTGAAAATATGGAAAAAAGTAACGAATGCTGAATTGCTTTCTAAAGCTGGTCTACAGAGAATGATTATTCTTCTACGACAGCGCCACCTACGCTAGCTGGGTCATGTGTAGAGTGTGTAGTATTCAAAAAGATATCTATGGTGAGTTGAAATCAGGAAGTCGACCTTTGGGTAGAACACATTTACGGTAAAAAGACGTTTGCTAAAGAGATATGGAACCACTCGACGTAGACCCTTTAACCCTTCGTCTATTGACGGTAACTCTAGTTACCACCTCAAACAAGCAGTCGATTGCTCAATAGTTTCTGTTGGTACCTTCAGTCACCATCGGATTGCACTTGTCAAAATATCATAAAATACGTATATCGATTACCGTGGACAAAGGGTTAAAGGCACTGTGCAAGCTGTGGAAACACAGATACTGCTCCCAGCTGCTGATTATGGATCACTGTCAGCATGCGACCGAGTACTGCCTATCGTTGTGAGCGCCGCGGAAGAGATTGTTTCTCCCTAATCAGACTGTTTAGTTAGGCGAGTGACTGGCGCCTGAAAACCAGTTTGCTTCGGGCAGATGGAGCTCGTTAGCCTGGGAGGGCATTTCATCGAAGGGAAGGAAAACCCTGATTTTAAACCTCCGCTGCCTTGCGGGATACCCGATCGCGGGAAAGGCTTCGGGAGAAAACCCAGAGGAAAAGCCTGGAACAGAGTCTGGTAGGCCACCTCTTTCTGGCAACTCTCTGCTGCCTTGCAGGTCACACTTGGTTTTGCAAAGGCTAGAGAAGCTGACTCGAACAAACGCCGAGTGGTGCTGGGGACGCCGCTTTGTACCCAAATACCCAAGAACCTTCATTGAAGCCGACTCATCCTCCAGAGGAGATAGTCGCACACAGCACTGAGTGAATGAAAATTTTTGAAGTATCTTGCTCGCCAATCAGCGTGCTTGGCTGGTTTGATTTTAGACAGAACTAATGAAACGCGTGGAACCCAACCAAACGAAAGGTAGTTAGAAGAGTTAGGGATGACAAGTGGAAAAAGATGTAAATGAACAATGACCCTGTGTGTTCTCGTACCTCTTCCTTCGCGATTCGCATTCCATCCTCGACATCGGCGAACACTGTCGGCTGGATAAAGTAGCCGGTGGATCCAACGCGCTCCCCGCCCGTGCACAACTTTGCCCCTTGGTGTTTGCCGCTCTCAATGTAATCCATCACAACATTGAACTGAGCCTCGTCGACC